>OX101790.1:42966941-43188356 GCA_944452715.1 Ophion slaviceki
GAACGATAATGACGATTTCGGTTGTACAATCCTCGATGTCCACTGTTGCTCGTCAGTCGTAGACGACTTTCGCGTTCCTTTTTTTTTTGTTTGTTTGTTTACGAATCGGACAACTCGCGAAACTAAATCGACGATAATCATAATTTGAAGCTAAATAGAGCGCGCGAGTATGCGAGAAGGAAAATTTCGTCTCGACGATTGACGTGTGATCCGCGAAAACGAGCGGACAGCCAATTGACGTTGAATCGATTGAGACAGCTCGACAAATAGGAACTCTGGAAAACGATAAATTATTTATTCACTTCGTTCCGAGGCTTAACGAATGTACGGATGAACGAACACAACCGTATGTTGAAGGCGTCGAATTTTGCGTCGATTCCCTTCGAAATTTCAAACAGCTATTTTTAAATTTCGAAATTAGTGAAAAGAAAAAAAAACAAGATTTTATCGACATGCTTGTAATTACACTATGAATGCTGCCAATCAATTCACAAGAATCTTCGTCGTATACGGGATGGGAAATCAACTTTGCTTTGACAAAATCCTTTTTTCTTCCGGTCGGATTATTTTCCCGTTTTCCTTCACATTGCTCCGCTTCGTCGCGTGATCCACGCCCTAGGAGCAAAATGCGGAGGGCTCTTTTCCGAAAAATCGCGCAGTAAATCCCCGCATCTTGTAAATAGACCACGTGTTCTTTTCTCGTCCGTTCGCTTTGTTTCTCTCCTCTCTCTCTCCCTTTTCCGTCTCTCAATTGTTTCCGAGGGTTCGTCATTGCGAGGGAGATTACGGAGAGATGGGAATTGCGCAGGGGGACGTAACGTTGATTGTTAATTTCACGTCTTTAGCGAATAAAGAGAAGAAAAAAAACGAAAGAGCCCTGCGCAGCTCTTTGGGCGAATATGCGAAACGTGTAAATCCTTTTTTTTCTTCCCCGTTATAAATGCATCTACATATCAACGCGTTACAACAGAATAACGATTACCGTCAGGGGGCAGGGGGGTCGGAATAAAAGCAAACCGTGCATTCTCGGTTTCTCCGCGGTTGGTGCAACAATGATGGCACGTCAAGAGTGTGCCGAAAAAAAAAGTGGGAAGAGGCGCGACGAGTCAAGCAGAATCCTTGAAAAATGAGTTTTAGAATTTTATCAATGTTGATAATTCAATTTTTATGTTTTTAACGATAATTTCTTTTTTTTTTTTCCCCGCCTCGTATATCGTCACAACGCCTCGTGTGAATAATAGATATGTAACAAGGACAGAATTGCCTTTACACGTACATCCTTTGTCCTGCCGGAAATTTGATTGTACCGCGTATTTTGGCGATCGAAAGAAAAGAAATAGAAAATTAAGGGACAAAAAAAACTTGGAGATTGATGAATTTCTCTCGAGTTCTTGTATCGTCGCGTTGTATCCCGAAATATACGAAAGGACAAAGTACTCACACGCTATTTTTTGTAACTTTGCGCACATCAGTTATTTATTTTACGGTCGCTCGTCCTCGCTTGCTTTTTTTTGTTTTGTTTGTTTTTTTTTTTTTTTTTTTCGTTCTTCCAGTGAGTATCGATGTGCCCACGAGTGTCGAGAACATTCGACGAGATCGTTTCGAATGTGCAATAGCGCGGAAAGATTAGCTACAAACCTCGAGTGGATATCACTTCGGTGAAATTTTTACTCGCTGCAAATTGAGTGCAAGCAAAACCTCCGCTTCTTTATCGGATGACAACTCTTTTTTTTTTCCTCTCGACTTTTACAACATTACGATCGTAAATGTTCCGCCTCAACGAGCACACGTTGCTCACACACGCTACGATCTGTGAAATACTGCAACGCGAACTCCTGCGAATTTAGATTTCGGATGAAAACGATTGTGACGGTTGCTCGTTGAGTTCTTCGAACGAACAGGTCCGCGACGGAATAGTAGGGCGACGATTTTGCGCGCGTGTGGAAAATTGACCGAGATGCTGATCTTTTGAGTTTAAGGCGAAGTAGAACATGTACCACGTGACATACGAGGGCGAGAGAGATAGCTGAAATTTTCGAACTGAGATTTCTCGGAGATTAATAATATTTAGGGCAGAAGGAAATCATCAAGCGCCAGGGAATTCTCGAGAGCCTAATGCTTTGTTTTTCCTGAGAAATTTAGCCATCTATGAGAAAATTGGGTTGGAAAATTGTGAGGTTACGTTGACCTTGTACATGCCCTTAACGGAACGTCGCGCCAACTTTTCCTATAGTTTTCCTTCGGCCAATCGCGTCCCACGCATGCTCGCAACAAGACCAACACGCACGAGGAGGACAAAAACAAAACCACGTTCACGCTCACATTTTTATTTGTAACGCGCTGTACACTAGCGGCCAAAAAGTTTCCGGACACTTCAGATAGTTGCAAAACTTTCCATCACTGGATAATGTGCCGAATAATGTTGAAATAATATAGTTCATTTATTATTTTACGAAGATATATAGCTCTGTACAATTAATTATATTATTCCGATGTAATTATGCAATTATTCAAAGTGATAGAAATTTTTGCAATTGTCGGAAGTGTACGGAAAGTGGCCGGTAGTGTACATACGTAAATATGATATTATATCGGTGATTTGTGAAAGATTTTTGCTGGGATTCTAACAGTCACGCCATTGCGTCGATCACGCGCGACTGTTTTTCTGAATATAGCGGTACCGTTCATTTTTTTTGGACTAAAGTTACGCTCTCGCTTGTTCTAACATCGCAAGAAAAAATCTGTACTTGCGGTGAATCCTGAAAATGGCGACTTTTCGGAAAACGGAAGTTTTCCGAATGATGAAGGAATTTTCGCTTTCACATTTGATCAGAAAATTTTCTCGCGATTACGCATAAAAGACGATAATTTTTTGTGTACACGGTGGCAAATGGATAGAATAATAAACGTTCACGAAGAACTGTCCAAATGTAATTCTAGTTTCGTCCCTTAAGCTCTCGATACTACGTTGCGTTCTCTCGGGATACTCGGGATTGAGGTGGTCCATGCGTAGAATGACCGGAATATGTTGCGGGGTCTTGATGACAGTTGACATCAAGGGTACGTTGAAGGGAAGGCTGAAACGTTCTCGGCCTCGATGCCACGCGTAATCACATCCCCCCTGAGGCATCTCAGGCCGAGAACTTTTCAGCCTCGCTTCGTGGGTGCGTTGCTCAATTTTGAAAGTTATTCGGGCTTCCCAAAGCCCACAGACAACATCGCGTTGGTAATTTTTCCAAAACATCGAGACAAATTGTAAAGAAACTCTCATTAAAGACTCTTCGCAGTCAACATTGTACATATGTAATTCTGTAAAGCATAGAATTGAAGATGCCACGATTACAAGGGGAGGAAGTCGACCTGCTCGACTTCCCGCAATCTCACATGTACCACCTTAACTGCGAGTTTCCAAGGGGAACGATGAAAAAATATACTTGCGATATGTCATTTGTTCAATGTTGCTTCTTTCGAATTGCAGGACGTGAAAAAAACTAGAATCAGAAAAAAGCGAGAATCAGAAAAAAGCGAGATATAGAGGGAGAGAGACAGAGAGAGTATGTAAAACGGAAGAAATCCCCGAACGTAACTGTGAGCGAACGAAAAAAAGACAGCTGAACGAGTAAATACAAGTTGGTTATTTATCGTAATTATATTATTAAAATAAACGAACGAAAAAGCACATACACACACACGCCATTGACTTAACTTGGTTTCACTCCTGCAACTCGCTGATTGTCAAATGCCGAGATCACGTGACAATGCTTTTCTTTTTCTTCGATCGAAACGTGTCAAACTTGCGAAGTCACATAACGAATCTAAAAGATAATAAAAATAGTGACCGCCGGTCCCGTTTTAAACCCCGTGAAAAGAAATACGACGAAGCTTCGAACGCGATCGCGTACACGCATCAACGTGTACGGACAAAAAAAAGCCAATGTGGGACACTTCTATCCCATGCGAAATACTGAAAGTTCATATATAAATACTTATAGAAATTTATAATTTACGTATACGTATTATTATTATTCTCACGATAGCAGGTCGGATTAATTAGCATATATACATATATATGTACATATACGTGTATGTGTGCAGACCCATATTAAATCGTAACAGTGATTAACGAAACATTGATGCCGCGCGTGTAAAGAAAGAAGACGAGATGAGAGAAGTGATACCGACAAAAGGAAAAGAATTACGTAAAGATGCTCGAATATTGTACACCTCGCGCTTGGCGTTTTCATTTTTGATGTCACGAATTTATCAACTTTTCATTGCCTCGCCGTCATTCGCATCCTTATCTCGTAGACGAAGAAACCATAGGGACAAACCGTAAATGTAATGATTGTTTAAAAAAAATAATAATAAATGAATACTGATAAAAAATAAGTGTATATGCAGACGTTTCACGCCAATTCGATCTACGTTTGATTTTCGCGCCAGCTCGTCATGTTTTACGTCATTTATACGACACGTGAAAACAAGGTAGTTTTTTCAAAACTTTTTTTTCAAATTTCATTGGTTGGTATTGAATTACGATTTTCTCGACACGTTGTTTCGGTCGAATAAAAACGTTTAATCCAAATGATCGAAAAATTTCTGGCTAATTTTACTCAATTCGAAAATAAAAGTTGCAATTTCGCGAAGAGGAAAAAAAATTTGTGAAACGACGAGACTGACACGTGTTTCCCGAATCAAACGATAACGTGAAACACAAGGCGATTTTTGAAGGATTTGCGTCGGACGTGGATCGGTATTAGCTTGAAATGCCTCGTATTAATATATAAAGCCACATATGCGTGGGTGAGTGTGTATGTGCGTGTGCGAGGGAATATGTAAATAAATCAATTTACGACGAATGAATAGTGACAAAAGTTTGGCAAATCGTGAGACTCGCACAGGACGATTGACGAAAGAAAATTCTCGCCGAAATATTCGGTAATTTCAATACGTGAAAAATGGTTTTTGTCGTTATTAAGGGGTTAGGCCACTCTAGAGGTCGAAAAAATAGGCTTTTTGGGGATTTTTTTTTGAGAAAAACAACGAGACAAATCGAGATTACAAAAAAGGGTGTTTATCATACATATCAGTGACTGTATACAATAATTTTTTCGAAGCGATTAATTTCAAAATGGTGGCTGTGCAGCGTTTATCTCAAAACTGCATTTTTTAAGTTGGCCGGAACCATAACGCAGACAATTTTCAACCGATTCACTTGAAATGTTGAATATATCTTGAAAAATACATTGTCTATCGAAGTACGTAGGATTTTTTTTTGTATTGCATAGTTCATTGTTATTAACAATTATCTGACGATTTTTTGGGCAAATTTTTCACTTTCCAAAAATTTGCCCAAAAAATCGTCATTTGTTAATAACAAATGAACTATGCAATATAAAAAAAATCCTACGTACTTCCATAGCCAATGAATTTTTCAAGATATATTCAACATTTCAAGTGAATCGGTTGAAAATTGAGTTGTTTCCGGCCAACTTGAAAAATGCAGTTTTGAGATAAACGCTGCACAGCCGCCATTTTGAAATTAATCGCTTGTAAAAAATTATTGTATAGAGTCACTGATATGTACGATAAACACCCTTTTTTGTAATCTCGATTTATTTTGTAGTTTTTCTGGAAAAAAAGTCCCCAAAAGGCCTTTTTTTCGGTCTCTAGTGTGGCCTAAGGCCTTAAAATGATTTCTCGTGCGTCGTTTGTTCTCTGTCGACGCGATCAACGGCCAGCGGACGTTGTTTTCGGAGGCATCCAAGCAGAACATTTCATTACTTGCACCCAAATACTCTAAATTTATTTCAAAGTACCTTTTGAGAATAATTCGGGCTACCTCCGTAATCGAAATAGCCTCTGATTCATAACTTCCTTTAAAAAACTCGTTTCGCGCGAAAAATCTTGCACGTAAATACGACGTAGGTCGTGTACAATCCCAAAAATGATTTCTCTCTCTCGCTAAGCTCGCAACGGAAGAACGAATAAAATGATGTCCGAAAAGCTTCGCTTCGCGCACACCGAAGTCCCGTGAATGAAAATTTCAATAACCCAGATTGTTGAACGCTCGTGAGTCAACATTTTTTTTCTTTCTCGAATCAGCGACGGAAGACGGAACGGAACAGGGGTTGAAGGAAATTGTACAAAGTCTTAGGAGAATATAAACTATAGAACGACAGAGGGAAATCTCTGCGTAACGATAAAACAAAAACCGTATCGCACCTATTGTAGCGGGTAATTGTATAGGATTCACTTAGACGAGAGCGCGAGTTACGAGGACACGTGAGTGAACACACAAAAGAATATTGTACTTTAAGGTGACGTGAGAGAAAAAACGGGTGCGTGACAGATAGCAATATTGGCGCTGACGGCGGAACGAGAGTGACGAACGAAGAATACGTTTCACATCACCTTAGCGTAATTTTACGGAGTTAAAATTGGAAACGTTACGCCACTTATGCTGGCTATCGCTGTATCGCTATAAACGAAAAAAAAATGAAGAAATACGAAGAAACAAAAGAGCCCAAACTTACCGACCTTTAACAAGGAACGTGTAAATGCCCACGCGCTATTGCGACAAGTTTTTTTTTCACCTCAATGAGGTTTCTACTTCACCGAGAAAACGAGAAAATCAATCACGAGTCGACAATGAGAAAAGAAACAGATTTTTATCAATCGCCGATTTCACTTTCAACCGATTGTCAAGAGCCTAACTACGGAAAAATAAAGCGGTAATCGTAGTCGTTTCACATCCTGATTTCTTCTTCCTATTGATGAAGGAAAAACTACAGTACTAGCGGAAACCGTCAACCACATAGAGGCACAAGAATCGGTGGTTTTTTTGCCATTTGAACCATTGATGATCTCCATGGGAAAAAAATATATATCGTTAGACGATGAGGAATTGCTCATGTGCAATGTGAATATTGGGATACTCGGAGACACAACGAGAAAAAATATATATTTGCGGGATAAGAGTCCCGGTATTTCTGACCTTTTTCTGCGCGAAGGATACAAATTGTCAAAAAGAAGGAAAAGTTACGAGAGTAAATTCTACACGCGATCGAGCTTGTGGACTTCGACACACTGCTTTTTTTCGATCTGCATAAAAAGAGAATATACATACGTGTGTGTGTTTATATATATATATACACACACACACACACACACATATGTATGTGTGACGACCGCTACCAATTTTCGACATCACATCTATCTATTACACATATATCATAACATAGAAGCTGAAGAAATAATGAAGAAAGAGAAGTTTACGTTGAGGCGGGAAGAAAGCGAGAACTCTCGTGTATATCCGATGGTTCCAAATTTCGAGCCATTTTAGCGTTGTAACTCGTGAGTGTATGATAATAGGAAAATTGTTGAGGCGTAAAGACTAATGCGATGAAAATAAATAATAATAAGCAAAAAAAACGAGACGAACACACAGTGGGGCAAGATATACGATGAGGGAGGACGAAGTATGGCTATAGAAAACTAAAAAAAAAAACAAGAAGCAGCCTATGCACGAAACGATAACACGAGAATTAGAGGTCGAATGAGGACGAAGAGATGAACGAGGAAAAAAAGGGCTGTACGAATGCATGAGTGCATTGTACCGAGCGATTGAATGTTCGCGAGAGAGAAAGAGAGAGAGAGAGAGAGAGAGAGAGAGAGAGAGAGAGAGAGAGAGAGAGGGGAAGAAATAATAAATATACCGAAAAGGAGTCTCTTATAATTAGCAAAAGTAAAAAGAAAAAAAACCTAAACCGTATACATACATATATATGTATGTAATATATGTATACACTATGCGCATGTATATGTATGTATAATTATACAACTGCACTATACGATAATTGTAGCAACTATTATTATTATTACGATTATTCTTATTATCATTACTATTATTAAGCATTACGATTATTATTATTATTAACGTCATTATATGAATATAAATAATTATAAATAATTACATACGCTGATCGTTTAAATCGTTTTTCTTTTATCTTTCTTCTTTTTTTCAATGTTTTTAGTTTTACATAATGAATGAATCACACATAGTTGATAACGGTAATTGTAGCATACTATTGAATGTGTTAACGCGAGAATCGACCGTCGCCTCAACGGTGGACGATATATAATACTATTATTGTACATTTTTGTGGTTTATTTAACAATAAAACATTAACAATAACGTTGAGAAGAAGGTAAAATTTATTGTCGACGTGGTCTCGTTTACTGGTCGAAAGAAAAAAAGAAATACCTAAATTACGTTTGAATTCGATGAATCATCCCGCGTCGCACGGGGCGACATCTCTGAGCGAAAGAGCGAAGTGGAGTGAGATGATACTCGTATTTATCCATGAGATGTCGACTCTATCGCATGAGCCTTTCGTCTGTTCATCGTTTCTGTGACAATTGCAATTTTGATTTTCGCCTATTCACGCCGCGAAAGCGTACACACAAAAACAATTGTTTTTCTCTTGCATAATAGGGACAATTTTTTGGAAATAATCTCACCGAGATGAGCTCGATCGGGACTGGGGTAAGCGCAATTTCGACGAAAACTTGTGACTTGTCTCGCTTGGCCCTCCGAAACTTCAGAACGACGGGCTAACCTCGAAAATTTTCAGTATGATCTTTCGGCATCCCAATTTTCGCCGGACGGACGTGTTTTCCAGGTGGAATATGCACAGAAAGCAGTCGAAAATAGCGGGTACGCGTTATGATTTTTATCTTACACCTTTATCATCGTCTGATTATTATCATTATCGTAGCTCTTTCAGTCGCTTAGCGTCTTTTTCTTGCCGCATATATTTTTATTTATTTCAAATGCATATGTCATTGCTTAGTAGAATTGTTACGAAGAAATGTTTTTCTTCGTAATAATACGAAGAAAAATTTGGAAATATTACTATTTTGTTTTTTCAAGCATGTGTGCAGAAGTTGAAGTCGATCCACTGAACCGTCAAAGAATCGTAAAGCTTAATTTACGGTAGCTTTGGGTGCTTTTTTGGAAACGTCGCTTCATTCTCAGTATCGACGAGAAACTGTGGTGAAAAAATGGAACGGAATGTTTTGGATTATGGTGTGGGTAATTTATGTACAGCAGAAACTTGTTTGACAATTACACAATCATTTGTGATATTAATTGTAGTATAATTAATCGTAACGTGTGGAAATTGTGTTCATGGTATTGTTTGCCGGTTGTAGATCCTTATCTAAGCAATACTTTAATCAAGCGGTTTGAAAGTCGTAGCTATCTGGTCATGAAAAAAATATGGTATTGAAGGTATGCACAGTTGCATTGTTGGTATGCATTGTTGGTATGCACAGAAAATATTTTTTTTCGTGTAACCCAACTTTATTTTGGCCCATTTAGCCTACAAAAATAACGAATATTTTTGAAGATCTTAGGATTCCATAACCTAAACTTGGCCAAAAAGGGTTTGATAGTAATGAAAATAAAGAATTTTCGTTGCATTCGAGCGATGGAAACTTCGACCACAAATTTAAGGTATTTCTTTCACGAACGTTAATATCTACGAATTAACTGATTTTCGTCAGCAACGAAGTAAAAATACATCCCAGTCGACGTAAAATTTCAAACCAACTTACGGAATTTGTACCAAAAAATTACGACTAACAATCGTCTAATTTACACAGCATTTTACAGAAATGACATTGTGTTTAAGTTTGCATTGTTAGAATCGAATGGAAATTCGTTTTTATTCTTGCATTTCTCCAGTTTTTTCAACATCGAAGATGTTATCTTGTAAATTTGGGCTGCAGATCTCTGATAAGGATTATAAAAAAATTATTTTCGCCGCCTAAATTTGCCAAGAAAAAGTTCAAGCTAAACTTTCGTTGCGTTCCAATGATGCAAACTTCAATATCAGATGATGGCCATATTTCCATCTAATAATTTATACACTAAATAATTCTAGATGCCTGATATAAACTGCTCTACACGTGTACAAAATTCTAACGATTCCGCAACAACAATAAGAATCGGTGTTCACCAAATGTTTAAAGAAAATAATAATGATGAAACTTGGAAGAATGTGACTAGCAGAAGAATTTTCGTAGCTGCAATTTCAGAGAAAATGTAAAAATGTCTAAACCTACTAAATTTTCTATCAAGCACCATTGTGACTTACCGATGATTCAGAAGGGGCATGCTTATAGCCCCACAACATACCAGCCTCCGCGGAAGGAATACCTCAAGGCTTGATTAATATATTATGGCACTTACACCCGTATTCATAGTCGTCCCTTAAGGGAAGGGTAGAGGTTTCAGCGTGAAAAAAAAACTTTTTTGCGAATTTTTTTCATCTATATGGATAGAGTAAATTTATTGACACCTTTTGTACATTGTTAAGTGTCATTTCAAGAACATTCCGTGAAATTTGTCCGCGTAAATATCCACAAACAAGCCGGTGACAAAGCTTTTCCCAGAACGCCTTTGGAAAAACACGATTTGCGGTGTTCACTGTATCTCAGCTAGAAATTCTCTGAAATCAAGTACCATTAAAATTTAGTCAAAGTATCATCAAATCCTCCCCCCAACGGTCTTTGATAATTTTTTTTGTTCATTTCTAAATTTTTGGTGTTCATGTAAAGTGAAAAGTGCTATTTTTCACGAAAAATTCCGCCATTTTGGGGGTGGAAAACCTCCTCAATTTAAAAAAAAATCTCGAACTAACCGTTGGGAGGAGGTATTTTATAGGTAGAAAGTGTGTACCAAGTTTGAAATAAATCGATCATGTAGTTTTCAAATGCCAGTGAACACGGACTTTGAAAAAGTGGTTTCGAGAAAAACGCGGCACCGGCTTGTCTGTGGATATTTTCGCGTACAAATTTCACGGAATGTTCTTGAAATGACACTTAACAATGTACAAAAGGTTTCAATAAATTTACTTTATCCATATAGATGAAAAAAATTCGCCTAAAGGTTTTTTTTTCACGCTGAAACCCCGACCCTTCCCTTAAGAAATAAGGCCTCCTTGTTCTTTGTTCTGAACAAAGAACAAGCAATAAGGATTCCTCAAGGTACATCTATGAATACGGGTGTCAGTACTGATTTTACTTTACATCCAGGACATATATTTGATCATTTCGAATTTCTGCTACTTTTCTCAGCTTTTGTACCTCCCATGCATCCTTAGCCGTTGAAAACGTTGAGAGATGTGAACGTAAATTTTCAGAACGGTCATTGGCTTGAGAGGAAAGGACGGAGTGGTTTTCGCAGTGGAGAAACTCATCACTTCGAAGCTGTACGAGCCAGGCGCGAATAAACGCATATTGAACATCGATTCGCACATAGGAATGGCTGTCTCGGGTTTACTTTCGGATTCGCGACAGATAGCGGAAACTGCGAGGTCCGAGGCAGCCAGTTACCGTAGTCAATACGGCATTGGAATACCCGTGAAGTACTTGAACGACCGGGTCGCCATGTACATGCACGCTTACACTCTGTACTCCGCGGTGAGGCCATACGGATGCTCCGTCATTCTCGGAGCTTGGGACCAACTCGAAGGGCCTGCCATGTACATGATCGATCCTTCTGGAATATCGTTTGGTTATTACGGATGTGCCATAGGTATGCTGTCTTCTTTTCAAGTAGCTAAAGAGCATCTAATATTCAAATGCGCTTTGCAAACACAGTTGCTGCTGGTTCTTGCGGTCCTGTTGTTTTTTCATAAGTTCAAATGGTGTGTCCGAAATCATTGTTGTATTATCCGTAAGAAAAAAACGAATTTTAAACAATTAACCATGTTTCGATTGTTTGAATGCTTGCACAATGACAGAGTCAAAGAAAAAACTGTTCCGATGATTCCAATTTTCAATTCGTGTTCCAAACGCTGAGCAGCAAGGTTAATTAATTTTTCAATGATCTTTGTCCGATCCTCAGGCAAAGCCAAACAATCGGCCAAGACGGAAATCGAGAAGCTCAAACTCGCCGATATGACGTGCAAGGAATTGGTGAAGGAAGCGGCGCGTATTATTTATTTGGTACACGACGAGCTCAAGGACAAGCAATTCGAGCTCGAAATGAGTTGGGTGGGTGAGCACACCAAGGGAAAACACGAGCGCATACCGCAGGACGTGAGAGCGGAGGCGGAATCGAAAGCTCGTCAAGCGATGGCCGAGGATTCCGACAGTGATACTGAAGACATGTGAACATCTTGTTCAGGACAATCCATCGAGAATTTTATTTCGGCACACCGAGAATCCTCCGCAACCTCACCCGAATAAGATTCGAGCTATTGTATAAGTCATTGATTCTTTTTTCATTGTCACCGGTAAGATAAACGAATTAAAGAGGTACTTTTTTTTTGTTCTCTGCTTCGTTATCGCGACATCGTTAACTTCGTTAACCGTGTTCCCACCGCTGGTATTTCCACAACGATGAAGATTATCGGCAAGCCCGATCATCGGAACAGTCTCGTGGCTTTCGGCGCGTCGTGACGTAAGCGCAGGCGGAGTATTTCGCTAACGAGCCTTGGAATGAAGGGCCTTGGAAATAGATAATCCGAAAATAACGAGCATAATCTTTACTGGTCCACTTTTCAGCGGATTTTTTTACGAGGACGGTAGGGTGCTTAGGAAATCGGCGATAGCGTATTTTTTTTAATGACCACCCGTTACGATAATCGCTTTTAACGAGATGATGCAAAGTATCTTTCGTTCGTGAAATCGTCGACTGATATCGATAGATGATCGCTTACGTTCAAATATTGGGATGTTGAATAAGTTATCGCTGTTTTTTTTCGCGAAAATTCATGCTTTATCCTAAAAAAGCATTCCTAATGCTTTCAAGTGTTTTCAAACTGTTGTGTGATCAATTCCTAATGATTCTGCAAGTTCAGCTAGCGCCTGATATGAGTCTTCATGAAGCGATGCCTCCAATTCAAGCCATCAAAATCATTTTTGAAGCGTCTTAAGCAATCTTTGCATGTTGTTTTCGACAGAGCATGGTCGCTGCAAGTCTCAGCAACAATTCGGTCTGCTTCAGCTGCAGATTTTCTTTGAATAAAGTAGTGCAGATAATGCCAGGGATCTTTTACGTGCTGTGTCTGGCTAGAAGCTCAAAACAACATGACCACCATTGAGTTCGGAATCGGGATACGCCCGATCGTCGCGACAAGCATGTGCAAGACTACCAGTTTATACCCAGAAGCGGGTCCAACTGTGACTACGATACTGGGGCTCTACTGCTAAAAAAGAACTGCTAAACGGACTCTACTGCTAAAACTGTACTGCTAAAAGCTCTAGTACTAAATAGTCTCCAGTGCTAAAAGCAGCACTGCTAAAACGCAAAGATCCAAACAAACATATATCGACAGATCGAAAATGTTATGATTTTTCGTCAATAATGCATCCCTAAGGTACTTTGGTGGTAGGTATTTCTAATTTTTGCCGTTCCTGACGTCACAGGAGTACAACTAAGGTGTCTACCGACGCATCCCGCCGATAGCAAGCTAAGTTTTCTAAGAAGAATCCCAAAAAACCGCAAAAAGTCCAGTATAACCTCCATCAGTGGGACTTATTTGAGCCCTCTGTCAGAAGCTAGTTTTAGCAGTACAGCTTTTAGCAGTGGAGCCTTTTAGCAGCACAGTTTTAGCAGTGGAGCTTTTAGCAGTAGAGCCCCTTTAGCAGTACAGTTTTAGCAGTAGAGCCTTTAGCATTGCTTTTTTAGCAGTAGAGCCCGACCACGGTGACTACCGGTGAAGCCAAGTGACTTTCCAACACTCCACTCTGTAGCAGAGATGGGCATAAATTAATTAAATTTATTATTACAATTACTACCGTAATTGATAATTGATTTACTTTGTAACAGATTACTGAAGTAACTAGTTACTACAATTACCAAGTGTAACTAATTACTGTGTAATTTAATTACATAAATCAATCAATTTGATATAAATTAATCGATTACATATTAATTCAAATAATGTTATCGTGCGTGTGACAAAAATCCGAGCTCCAGTTCTTGCAATTCACGAGCGCAAGTGGACCTTACATCTGGCAATTCGTGTTATTCACGTCACAGTAGTGTGCGCTGTTTGCGTGTCCTACCAGGCACAAAAGTTGTGTGTTTCTAAAGTTGACAGTCGCGTATACACTACACTTGATCCAACTTTGGAGGTTAAGGTGGTATTTTATATTATGCCATAAGAAATAACGTAATTGGATTACAAAGTATTTGAATACATTCCAATCAGATTACTTGGTAAATAAATACATTATAACAGCTTACACAATATGTACTGAGTAATTTAATTACAGTGTAATGAAAAGCAATTCAATGATATTACTCCACAATTGAATTACTTTGTAACCAGATTAATAATCAAATCACAATGTGATTTAGTTATGCCCATCACTGCTCTGCAGGCTGCTGCCCGAGCTGATGACGTAGCTCAACCGCCGGGAACCCAAAGGACTCTGGTCAGCGTACCACTGCCCCCGAGAATCCAACCACAATCGGCTAGTCCCGATCCGCTTAGGGGCCGGTGGGCCAATCGCCCCCGCGGTATTTTTCTTGATCATTGGTCAGATCCTTGTGAATACTGAGCTAAAGACTGAATAGATTATAGTACTTCGTCATAGATGCGTTACCATCTTAAGCTATTTTTTTTTATTGGAGGGGGTATATATTGGTACAAAGGCTGGAGCTCATTGGCCCATTTAGCCTACCGAATACAACCATCTTAAGCTACATGCACGCAGTTCTGGTAACGCCATCTGTTGGAAAACAGCGAGAACTTATTCAACGTCCCAATAACAGCTCAATTATTATTATTCATCAACAGCGCAAACCCGTTATTTTCACGATTCGTATTGAAGTTTCGGGAACACCTGGACGCAACGATACGCTTGGAACGGCGCGACATTGAGAAAAAGTCGCACCTGTGCGACGATTCGTTACGGGTGCCGCCGAGAATTTACAATTTTCGGCGTACGGAAAACTTCACAAACGCCTGCACTTGTTATTTCACCGAGCGGCGGCAGGTTGAGCTGTGACGTGTGCCGCGCGCAAGTGGCGCCGGTTTATTCTACATCGCCAAATAAAAATCAAAAATAAAAAGGAAACCAAGCCGGGCGCTGCGCGTCAACTTTCACCGAAGAACAATAAACGTGTAAACTCCGGGGATTCGTGCTTCTCGATGTCCGATAGAACGCGGAAATTGCACGACGTTCACCGTTCCGGAAAGCGGTTTAACGGATAGCCGAGTACGTTTACTAGAGGGGAAGGAGACATTCGCAGTCGGAACGAACCAGAGAAAATAGCAGTTCCGAAAAGTCGAATAACTTGGAGTGAGAGCGTGGGACGATGGAGAGGGAGAGTCGAGGAGGGAAACGGAGAGCGTGTTATCCTTAAATGGGCCAACGTACGTAGCCGCGTGAGAGCTCGATCCAAGGATTCTTTCCGTCGTTTTGATAAATCGACACGGAAAAAAATGAATGCCTCGCTGGACATTGAGGCGCGTACACCCAACTTGCGAATGCGAGAGAGACAGGTGTTTCACGGCTTAAGGCCTTAGGCCACAGTAACGGGTATAAAATCATGTGCAAATTTAACAAATTTTTTTCGTATGAAAAAGTGATTCACTCATAAAATTGATTACATATCTATTCAGTATGAATATCAAGCTGGTAAAAAATATATTTTTTTTTCGATGTACAAAATGGCCGACTACTCGAAACTTCTCGAAACAGCTTTTTTCCAATTGGCGTGACAAATAACTTCAACCATTTTCACTCGATTTACTTCAAATTTAAAAGTTATGTTCCTAATTGCATTTCGCAGAGAAGTACGTACGGAATTTCTAATTAATCGAAAACTTTTCATTTTATGAGCAGTTATAACGAAATTTTTCACTGAAAATTCATTTCTTAAGTTCAAATACCTTCAACTTTTGAATAAAACAATATTTTTTAAATTCAGTACGTACTTCTCTAAGTATTCTAATGTATATTGCCGAGAATTTTTTTTTGTTCTAGGTAAAAAATTGTGGATGCTCAATGTCATGTCGCGGAGCGCCTAAAAAAAACATACCAAAGAAAATATTAATAGTCGGCCATTTTGTACACCGAAAAAAAAGATATATTTTCTAACAGCTTGATATTCATACTAAATAGGTCAGTAATTAATTTTATGAGTGAATCACTTTTTCGTACGAAAAAAACTGTTGAATTCGCACATGATTTAATACCCGTTACTGTGGCCTAAGGCCTTAAGGTCGTTCTCTGTCTCTTTTAACAGTATTTTTTTTTTTCAAATTCACAGTGGGCGAAAGGAAACTTCGTCGAACGATTTGCCGGATTTACAGGAGCTCTTTCCAACCCGAAATATTCGACGTCACATCTACCGAAACTTTTCACATATCCTCTTTAGTAATTGTCAATGCTGGCGCTGGCACTTTTCTTTCGGGACTACATTCAAGGTTGTTGCTAAATCATTTTTTTATGGGCGGGGGGAGAAACGAATTTAATGACGTGTACGACTGAATATCGCGAAAATGTTCAAATGTACGGTCGATAATCGTAATTATTATTTACATATATGGTAATTTGAAGGAGTTAGGATTATCAGAAAATGAAATGTTGATGTTTAAAAATCCTATTAAAATAGACACGAGGTTTGGCAACGTAGCAACGAGGCAACAGATGATTTAGAAAAAAGATTAGTGCGCCGCAATGTTTCCGATGGAAAAGACGATATGTCAGTGCTCGTAGCCAGAAGCATCGTACTACGCTCACCGAAGCTAGAAAAACGGGAATACACCATAATAAATAAACGAATAAGTCCCCCTTAGTCGCATTTGACTTTAACGTATTTGAAATTGGCGCGCTAGGTTTTCGACTGGTTCTGCTACTTCCATAGTTCCGACGTTGTCACATTTTTATACATACTCCTCATCAAGCCTCACTTTTTCGTAAACTGGTCGCATATTCATCATTCTTTTTCATTAATTAGATCGGCAACCTGTATATTTTTTTCGGTACTATTGTTCTGTAGACTATCCTGCACACAATATTCGTTTTCTGGCATCACTTTCTTCATAAATACAGAAGGTACACGCGAGAAACTGAAATGATAACGACGTTGGCCCTTATAACCAATGCGATCAATTGGAGATTGATGTAAACTTTGAAATTTAATATTTAATAAACGAGTGTGGAAACCTCCGTTCTCCTTTTGCCAGTATATTCAGAAAATATACCATAACGATCAGTACAATTTTTATTATTATCTACTTACTCCAATATTTTTAAGCAACAACCGCGACGGTAGATTATCAAAAAAAAACCAGACAGCGGGACCATAGCTTATTCTAATGGGGAAAAAACAAAACTGTTGACCCTTTGGTGTCAAAATGGGATCACGAAAAAACATAAAATTTTAACAAAACTGGGGGTGCGAGGCTGTACGATCGTTGCTCGGGAAAATATTTGATATATGCATATCACCGCATAGGCAATTCATTCGTGTGTAGCAGCGATTCCACTATAGAATCAATAAGAAGTTCGATGCTCAGCATTTAACTGTCACTTTATTTGACGACGCATTATAAGAAAAACTTGAACGATCAAACGATCTTACTTATCGTCTACTCTCACACGTTGGTGCCACAAACTTTTAGAGCTCAGACAAAAGACAATTGCTTCCGTCGCCTGGTGATGCCCCCGCTTGTGTACCATGTCATAATGTTCAAAGTAACTCTGAGGAAAGTGGAGAAAATAAAAGACGCGTGGTTTCTTAAATCGTAATAGGGTGGGAAACAATGATGAAGTGTATGGCCTGTGCTTAGGGTGGGGTGTAATCATCTCGAACGAGACTCTTCATATAATTACGATCGATCTTCGCTTAGGTAAGTTCGTTTGATCGTTCAATTATATTTCGTGTCTCGTTCTCGAGTCTACATCGTAGATGTTCAGAGACCACTCACAGTTATTTTTCAAAGAGCCTCCGTTTCATTATTTTCCGTGTTTAATATTTTGGGATTTATCCTTTACAGAACGTAACACGAAGTTCAACATTATTCAAAAATTGAATGTGCAAAGGAATGTCTCGACGGCTTAATAAGCCGGTTATAATATTTTGCAAAGACCCGGGAGTCTTTGTACCAACCCGTGGTATTTTTTATAATGGATATGTCGATACCCTTTACAGAAGCAGCAGAAGTGGCTGCGTGCCTCGTGCTACGGGCGGTAAACTCCGGGTCAATGCCACTTTTCCCTAGTAACGACCTAATCCAATGGCTTATTGTCTGTGCATTAGCCGCTTTATAAGGTTTTTTAAATTGTAATTATTATAATTATTAGATTAGCTTCCAAGTGAAGTGTGCAGATTCCCGAATGGTGCAATTATTTCGAAAACTGAAGTCCTCGATCAAGGCCATCATGTTTTTTTCTCTTCGGTTTTGGCAATTCTAGTGTCATACTTTGAGAATTTATAAGAAATCCTAGAAACTTACGTCTCCTACTGGGCAACAAGTTTTTACCGTTGATCCGGTGTTTTTGTGACATGCGGTTACATTTGAGCCAATAATTAGGATATCATCTAGATAGATTGTTAATAGGAATCCTTTCCTTCTTAAAAGGTAAACTAGGGGTTTGAGAATATTCGTAAAGATGAACGGGGGGCTGTGCATAAGCCGAATGGGAGGCATAAAAATTCGTACAGCGTATCGTCAAAGGAAAATCCTAAGAATTTTCGGCTGTCGTTATGAATAGACACTAGGAAACATGCATCTTGCAAGTCAATGTTGCACATAAAATCGCCTGGTGAGATTAATTTTGTCACGGTTCTGATTTCTTCCAACTTGAAGTGTTTGGTTGAGGTGAGGCTATTGAGCTTTTTAAGGTTGAAAACGAACCTCATTGAGCCGTCTGATTTCGGGACTAAAAAATACGATGAACTGAATTGACCCGGGCATGGTGAGCAAGGCCTGACGGCGCACAAATTCAGTAACTTGTCTATAGCAAGTTTGATATTTAGATGTTCAACCGGGGAACAGATTCTTGGGTGTGCCGGATGCGACTGATATACCGGACTGTCGAAATTGATTTTGAAACCTGCTGTGCAGTTTAGGACAAATTGGTAATTCGAAATGTTTTCCCATTGAGATAGAAAGTAACGGAGACGACCCGCCACAACGGCTACCTCTAAGGTCTTTTTTGAGGCGTCATGTTCTGAGACGTCGGGCCGCGACTCTGACTCCGAGAGCGAAACTGATCCCATTGCAAATGAGGCTGCGTCATTCTCCGTTGGAACCTAATAAACTTTTTCGAACCCTTTGGTGTGATGCCCGCCTGGTAGCACGTTGATTTGTGTGGACCGGCGGGCCTTTTCGGTTTTCCGAGTTAGCATAGTGGTGAGATATCGTTGGTTTTGGTGGTTGCGACTTCAGCTCCGAAGCTACTTTTTCGATAGTCTTTGCTGCTTGAATCTTTTCCGTCAGGTTTTCACCGAATAAATATGCAAGTGGCTTCGTTTCATTCAGCACTCCTTTGACTTTTATATCCAAAGATGATGTAATAGAGCCGGGTTAGGGTGTCGAGATGATGCGCGGAGCCGAGCAGCCTACGGGCATCAGCGAGGTACTCGAGCAACTATTATTCGTCAACCCCATTCATTATTGTGATTCAGCAAGAGTGAGATCCCTGTGCCCAATGCAGCCATAGCTGAGGCCAGAATATTTCGCGCATTTTCGGGATGTTTATCTCGCTTAATTGCGGATTCGAACAGCGATGACGCTACCTCTGGGTTCAGTTTTGGCGCTTCTAAATGGCAGTTGCCCGAACGGGCGTGTTTTTCCAGTAATTCAGTTTGCTCCTCCTTTTTAAGGCCACTGGCAATCCATTTTTCCCAGTTTGATGCCAGATTCGGATGCAGCTGAAATTCTGGTGCATTTGTTTTTGTATCGACGCCTAGGATACGCAGCGTTTCTTCGTCCATAATTTCGTCGTGAGGCTGGGCCGAAGGTATGTTTGTCACCTGATCCTCGGCTATCTGGGATTGTTCATTCGCCGCAGGGAAGAAGGTATTAATCGTATCCGATATACCTGAAAACTGACACCGTTGTGCAAGGGGGTATGGTTCGTTTTGCTAGGCGGGACAGATCATCCATGATTTCTGTTATTATAGAAATCTGTAACGATCATGTGGGTTGATTCAAGGTAATACTCAATGGGATTACCTTCGTACGGACTAAGGCGCTGGGTTTAAGGGTACAAAGAACTGACCGTTACGTATATGAGACGCAAGGTAGAACTCAGAGAGTCTTCCTTCGTACGGACAAGCCGCCAAGTCTAAGGCTTTCGTGAATTAAGTGTCATTCACACAGGACTCAAGGTGGAACTCGGGGAGTCCACCTTCGTACGAACAAGCCGCCGAGTCTGAGGCCATTTTTTATTTTCTTTTTTTTTCTTTTTTTTTCTTTTTTAATGACACGTTTAAGGCTAATGTCATGACGTAACGGAAATAAATACCTCGAGTATCTGTTGGTTGTTCTTGGTCGACAACCTGAGCGTTTTTCTCCTTAGAAGAACCCGCGCTGAGACGTGAGGGGATACATTTAAAATCTTCCGTCTCCGAGTCCGAGGAAGAGTTAGGCATGGTTTCGAACAACTTCTTCAGCTTTTTCACAAACCGTGCCTCGTTTTTCTTTCTCCTATGGGATTTTCCCATGATTTTATGCCTTTATTACTCAGATGAAGCTCTTAGCGTGTGACACCTTCGCGCACGAAAAACTTTATGACATGGTACACAAGCGGGGGCATCAACAGGTGACTGAGGCAATTGTCGTTTGTCTAAGCTCTAAAAATGCGTGGCACCAACGTGTGAGAGTAGACGATACTACGATGTAATCTCGAGAACGAGATTCGAAATATAATGTTTAACACTGTTATAGTCCGAGAACCACGTAAGAGTTTTCTATTGAACAACTGATCTTTTACCGACAGAAGGTGTAGGACATCGCCCTAACGGGTATAAAATCATATGCGAATTTAACAACTTTTTTCGTATGAAAAAGTGATTCACTCATAAAATTAATTACACATCTATTTAGTATGAATGTCAAGCTGTTAGAAAATATGCATATTTTTTTCAATGTACAAAACTCTACTCGAAACTTCTCGAAACAACTTTTTTCCAATTGGCGTGACGAAAACTTCAACAATGTTCACTCGATTTACTTAAAATTTAAAAGTGATGTTCCTAATTGCATTTCGCAGAGAAGTACGTACGGAATTTCTGATTAATCGAAAACTTTTTATTTTATGAGCAGTTTATGAGCAGTTACAACGACATTTTTCACTGAAAATTCATTTCTCAAGTTCAAATACCTACAAATTTTGAATAAAACAATATTTTTTTAAATTCCGTACGTACTTCTCTAAGTATTCTAATGTAAACCGACGAGAATTTTTGTTTTTTGTTCTAGGTAAAAAATTGTGGATGCTAAATGTCACGCCGCGGAGCGCATAAAAAAAAGATAACAAAAGAAAATATTACTAATCGGCTATTTTTGTACATCGAAAAAAAAATGTCTAACAGCTTGATATTCATACTAAATAAATGTGTAAGTAATTTTATAAGTGAATCACTTTTTCATACGAAAAAAATGTGCAATTCGCACATGTTCTTATACCCGTTACTGTGGCCTAAGGTCTTGAAGCCTGCTATTTTTTTCGGACGGAGGCACGTCGCATAGACATTTAATTTCGATGATTCAATCAGGTCCACGACGTGCAAGAAAAATTCTATTAGAATCCAGGCTATTTAACGCAGTTCCTTATGAAGGGGTAACACCACTGTAAACGTCGCAAATTAAGCGATTTGTCGCGATTTTTTTTGGGTTGAAGGACAGGTAAGAGGATACTAATATTCGAGGATGTTATTAGTCATATCTTCAAGTGAACAAAACAAAATTTATATTGAAAAATTATACAAAATGGTGACGCTGGACCCCTTCTCGCGAGGCATGTTGAATTGAAGACGCTCTGCGGCACGCAGTATAACTGATGCAAATATAAATGTAGAAAAAGATTTAAAAATTCTATTGATTCACGTGAGTATTACTATAAAAACACGTAGGCGATTTTGATAATATTAGTTTTTGTGTAATTGGCAAGTACTTAAAGTAGAAACTCAATTGTCAACAGAAACAGAGCACACTCATTTGTTAATAAATAATGTTGTAATTAACTCATGGAAGATCCCGTACGTATTTCTCTTTGGAATGCTATTTTGGAGTTATGCTGCGTGCCGTTTTGAAAAATGGTATTGCGAGAAAAACGGTCGACGTCTCGCACACGGGCCAGCCACTGCCACCGTGTGGGCCCGTGTGGGCCTGCGGGCCTACCTTTACAGGTGCCAAACTTTTTCTCCTTACTCTAGATGGTTTAAAGCATCTCTTGAGCCAATTAAAAAAAAAATAATTTTTTTTTGAAAATTTTACAGCGATGTTCCCCCTTAAGGTGTTCCTTTCTTCCCTTCTGAATCATTGGTTAAATTACACTGGCGCGAAAAAAAATAAGTCACAATGAATTATCATACCCAATGATAAACTGGAATAAAAAAATTCGCGTAAATTGAGTAGATTTAGACACTTTTACATTTTCCCTGAAAAGTCGCGGTTACGAAAATTCTTCTGCTAGTCACATTATTCCAAGTTTTAACATTAATATTTTCTTTAAACATTCGGTAACCCCCTGTTTTTATTGCCGTTAGGGAATCTTTAGATTTTATTTATACCCGTGAGCAGTTTATATCAGGCATATAGAGGTATTTAGTGTATAAGTTATTAGATACAAATGTGGCCAGTGTGACATCTCCATAAAGGGCCGTATAAATGATGCGATTTTTACATTGGTAATTTTTCGTTCCAAATTCGGTAATATGGCTTGAAATTTTACCAGTTTACTGGGATGTGTATCTACTCGATTATAGACGAAAATCAGTTAATTGTTAAATATTCGGGTTCATAAAAGAAATATCTTAAGAGACACGAATTGTGCTAAAATTTTATTTCTAAAGGAGAAGGCTACTGCGGCGACCCGAAAATCAGAGTTATATGAAAAAACTTAATTTTGAAGGAATAAGTAAGGTGATTAAAAAATCGTTTGGACGTTTATTCGTATGTACATTAACGAACTTGCGGACCGAATTTCATAAAAAGATTAATAATTTAAAAAATATTAATAATTTAAAAAGTTGTAAACGAACTGGTGCAGGGCCTTTGAACTTTAGGGGCTCAACGGTGTACTCGATTGTGGCCACCCGGTTGATCTGAAACAAAAAAAACGAGTTTTTTCTCACGATAGGGTTGGATGCCTTTCAATTTGAGTTGTCTCAAGCAAGGAACGAGTGTTTGTCATTTTCACAGCAGCGCCCTCTTGAAATCTGCTAATTAGGGTTCCGTACCCAAATGTCAAACGAAGCCTTATTGATGTCGCTCTGCTGTCTGTCCGTCTGTCTGTCCGCTGAGCTGTCACGGGTCTCGAGCTCGTAAACGCAATGAGTTACAGACCTGAAATTTGGATATCTTGTGTAGAATGTTGACCCAAAAGCGATCGTTGAATTATAAATTCAATTAAATTATTTTTTATGGGGGTCATATGCATGAAAAAGGAGCAGAAAACAAATCTCACTCAGGTATGTGGTGTGTCATTGTCTAAAGCTCATTGAGTAGAGTGCAAATATATTTTTTTTTTCTTTTTTGTCTTCCAACATAAAAAAATGGGGAGCCGTCAAAGTTGTCAGTTTTAGACCATATTTTGTTACGGAGTCTATCGCAAAAACTAAACTAGTTAGGAATTTGGCATTTCTGTATATAATGTACTGTATTTAAACAATAAATACTGAAAACACCGATTCATAGTATAGTATATAAAATAATTTATTGTATACATAATACATTAAATTTATAATGAAAATATATAAAATTATGGTTATTAAAATATTTACAATACCAAATTACTTATTTTTGAAGTCGGTGTCAGACAAAGACGAGAGATTGACGTCACGGAAGGAACGAGATTGCAAATTTAAAAAAAAATGTAGATCGTGTATTAGTTCGTTTATTTTTCTTCGCTTCCTCTTTTTCTGCGAAAAATGTGACAATGTTGGCAATTGGCTGGTACCGACTCCTAAAATAAGTAATTTGGTATTGTAAATATTTAAATAACAATAATTTCACATATTTTCATTATTAGCTTACAGCAGGAGTATGCAAAACTTTCTTTAGCTATCATCACCCCATATTGTTTGAGTTTAGTACTACCTAAGAACTAAGACAGGAAAAAAGCATTACCTAATTAAATATCTAGTTAAAAAAATAGAAAATTGGTCATATGTACGGAACGCTAATAGAGCGAGGCCCGACTGGCACTTGGCAGAGTTTTTTTTTCAGACGTAGATACGTCCGATAAGAGTTCAGTTTTGAATTTTCAATAAGATCCACTGCTTGCAAGAAAAAATATACTAAAATCCAGACTATTCAAAGCAGTTTCTTGTTCAGAGTCGCGAATTGTGCTTGAATGTTATATTCAATGAGGGCAATGTCAGCCAGAAACATGAACTGCGAATAAATTCATCATTGTCCATATATAACTGGTAAATCGCTTAGATTTCAATTTTCATTTCTCAAACAATGGTCATCGAAACGTCCCAGTTGAATTTTTCTTACGTACTTACTCTTACAAAAAAATCACCATGTTTTAACATTACAACGAGAAAGGCTTAGCTGGAGGTGAAATCAATACACGCAGTAGGAAAGACTTGAGACCTTTCACCTTTGAAAAGAAAATATTTCCTACAGTTTTTGCCCTTGTCAGTCCCTGTCTCCGCATATTCTCGAAACATTCTTCATTAAATCGTTCCAGTTTTTCGGATCGCTCCTCGCAAACGTGAGTACGTAGCATGGCGAGGCAGACACGTGCATCACACGAGTTCTTCGTTTCGTATAACATCATGCCACTTGTCTAATCTCAGAGAACTGTCTATCTTAGTCTCGGACAATGAACGATCCATGATAGGCGTGTAACAGGTATCCGCCACGCATCGTTATGGCAACGCGCACATTTTGTCTCTCCCCCATTCCAAGTGTCGGTTTTTCTCTTTGACGTCCTTCTCCCTAGGTTTAGGTTCGTCACGTCTTACTTTCCCTTCACTCGGATATAGCAAAAATGCTCGACAATCTCTTCGTGTCTCTTACATTTCCAGCGAAAGTTTCGCAAGAACGTGAACGTCGGAAAGGACATCAAGATGATTTGTCGCATTTTTCGAACAATTTAATCTTGGAAAGAGTCCCCTTTTGTTCGAACTCTTCCATTGTAAAGGGTGTCTCAAAATGACGTGACGTTTTTGTTTATTAATAAAACTTATTATTTATTTAAAAAGTAAGAATATTTTTCTTTCAATAGAAGGTACAAACATGGAGGTTATGCGTGGAACACAATATCCGATAACTGGCATAAACGGCATGGACTTGGAAGACATACTCTTTCAACCAAATGGCGCAAATGCAGTTATTGCACTGAGAAAAAAAACATATTGGTCGATTCAAATAAATGTCTGATCGCGGAGTGCTACCAATATATGAGATTGTTACAATACCAGAAAATATTGGAAAATGTGAGTGATTCAAATAACATATTATTTTACTTGAAAATCTCTCCTGTTCTCTAGATATCTACATTATCCTTCAAATAAAATTATATTCTATTGAAATCATTCTATATACAATCCGTGGATGTATGGATGAAATAATTAAGCGGTTGCTACAACATTTTTGTTTTCGTACAAAAATATAATCAATAGAATGAATTATTTCTTTACTGCATCGAAACGAATATGCCATGAGACGTAAGTTTTTCAATTTGTTTTGAATCTTAAATAGAAAGTGAGCATTAGAATGATCATCCACGATAATAGTGGAGAGAATATCAGATATCCAATGGAATATCCATGAAAAGAATATCAAATATTCAACTTATAAGAACCGATACTACACTTTGATCTTAGCCACAGGCCAAGATGCGATACTCTTTAGAGTTTCTCCGGCGTTTAAGTAGATTTTCGGCTCGCGCTACGCTTACGAGAAACGAGCGCGCGTGCGGCTTCTAGCGGTTACTCCGGGAACTACGGGTTTCCTCACACCTATAATTTCGGTGGCGCTCGGCCATGATTTTGTTGAATTTTTGCAACAAATGCGCATGAAAAAAAATCATTTTCGCATAATTTTTTAACCAATTCAGACATTTGCTTAATATTTTTCAATCAAAATAAAATATTAATATTTTAACGAATAATGTACTTGAAAATCAATATCGGATATGGTGAAAAAATTAAATAACATATTTACTCAATAGAAATGTTATCTGAATCAAACGAGCAAAATTCAATTATTCTTGTGTGCTCGAATCAACAATATTTATGTTACGAATTGAAACGCTTCTTTTGTTCGTTGCAGAAAATGCATTCAAAACCATATATTTTGTTCGCGATAGTTTTTTTTAAGTTTCAATTAATATAGTTCTCGGCTAACAATATATCTTTTGCATGAAAAAACACTTTCAATTTTATCATGTTATTAAAGTCAATAGAGTTTGGTTGAACTAATAAATCCGATTATTTACACCAACAATTTTACAATTGAATCAACGAAACTTCATTCAATAACACCATTGATCACATGATATTGGAACAATGATTTTTTTTTCTCAGTGTGCAGACCAAGTTTCATGGTCGTGTTATGTCGCGCCGCCGCAATGAGAATTGGCCACCAAGATTGTGCGATTTGACGCCATTAGACTTCTTTCTTTGGGGGTTTCTGAAAGGAAAAGTGTACGTCAATGATCCATCGATCATTCCGGAGCTCAAGGAAGCAATTGGACGCACCATTAATGAAATTAGTCCGCAATTCGGCCAAAATGTTATTGAAAATGTTGTCACAAACTCTTGTGGAAAACTTGTGGAAAACCACACAAACTTGTGTGCCTCGTCCCTGTTTGCAAACGTTCACTGGAACGTTTGCAAACAGGGACGAGGCGGCCATTTATCGGATATTGTGTTCCACACATAACCTCCATGTTTGCACTTTATATAAAAATAAAAGATCTACAGACATTATACAAAGTGAAACTATTTCATGGCATTGGAAATATAATCAGACTTTCCGGGTAATAAAAAACAGATACGTGTAAATAATATGAATTGGTTTTTATTATTTTTCAAAAATCATTGGTACATTCAGGTATATAATTTGGTTTCTTTGGGTTTGTCTGGCTTCGTTTTGAGTTTGTTTGGGTTCGTTTGGGTTTGTTTGGATTTGTTTGTATAATAATTGTTGGATAATTTTTGTTACATATTTCTAATATAAGTTTTAATATAATTTTCAAATTAATAACAAGATTAGAATTGGGTGGGTAAAGGGCGTTTTTCAACCAACCACAGACATTCAGCATGGCGCAGCTTCCCCCACTCTACTGCAACACAGTGGCAGTGGAGTGAGTGTAGCGTTAGTTTTGTGTGCCATCCAGCTAACTCAGATCCCGATACCCAGCCTACCTCAACAAACGTAGACAGTTTTAAAAGCATTTCCAATGCTTAACATTCGTACTTTTCAAATAAATAATACTTTTCATTAATAAATTCAAATTTCAGGTTATTTTGAGACACCCTATATATCGACGCGACGACCACGGTGGTGAATTGGGCACTATGAGCTGCCGTACACGACTGACGGAGATTGGTGTCTCCGTTGTGAAGAAATTAAGACGGGACATTGTAACAAAAATACACGGATAGTCTATTGTCGGAAAATCATGGAGTTGAAATTTGCATCGTTGGAATTCAACGAAAAGTTTAATTTGTTATTTTTATCATCCAAAATCATATTATGCGAATTTAAGGGGAGATATACACCTAGGAGCCGGAAGAAAAGGTCATTTTTGTGAACTTTTTCAAGGAAACTATTTGAAATTTCGGATTGGGGTTTTAATTATCTAAAAGTATATACATTCGAAAATATGTTTAATTTTCTTTATTTAAAAATATCAAAAATATACAAGGATATTGTATGATCCTTGGAGCGTCGTAAAAAAATCTGCGTATACGGTACCCACTGGCGTTTCTTCAAAAATCATCTGAAAAAAAACCAAAAAGATTATTAAATTAGATACTATAATCTAGTACTTGTCATAGCCGATTTTGAAAATATAGATTTATGACAAAATGGCGGACGTTTGAACATAAATAGTGATTTTTGGGCCAAAAATTAGTTATTATTTTGCCTATAAAATAAAAACTAAGTAACGGAAAAAAAAATCCTATGACAAGTACTAGATAATGGTGTATAGAATAACCACAAAAAACCTCAAGGCCATCGGTTCATTGGTTTTCGAGAAATTTTGGGTACCGAATTGAAAAACGTGATTTTGGGAAAAACGCGTTTGAAAATTTGGGAATGAATAAATCATGAAATTTGTCAACTTACATGGTATCATCGATACCAGGCCCATAGTGTAGGTCTTCTACGGTCGACGGAATGTTCATAGCTTCTAAATCCTCGACCTCGACCATCTAGGTGTATATCTCCCATTAAGTTGTAAATCGCTGAATAAGAATCCTACAAAACGTTTGCGTGATTTTCGTAGCCAAATATATCGAAGAAGATTTGGAAAATAAAAAATATCATTTTCGTTGAATTTCAACGATGCAAACTTCAACGTTATGGAAAATGTGGGTACACTTTACGAATTTCTGGTCGGGACGAAAAGTTACAGATCTTGGCAAAAAAGGCGCAAAATGATGGTCTGCGTACTATCCGATTTTATTTTTGAAAAGTTGTTTTTTGTGTTGTTTTTTTCTCTTGATTCTTTATGTCGTTTTTTTCTCTTGTTGTTTTTTTTTCTCTTGATTGTTGTTTTGATTGAGTCTCTATGTTGTTTTTTCTCTTGATTCTTTACTTGTTTTGAGATTTTGAGCACGGTTGGTTTTGTTGCGATTTTTTGTACTCTCTCGAAGTCCGGTGGGATTTTGGGGAAATAACGACAGAAATTGCATTTTGGGCGAACGCGAAAAGACTTGCCCGTAATTAGTCTCAAAAGGTTATCTTTTTCTGCTAGATTATTCAGCTTTTTGCAAAGTAAGGCACTTTTTAAAAATGCGCTTTAACTCTAGAACTATGGCGTTTGCGAGAAAGTACCTACAGAGGAAAAACATTGGATCAGAACTAAACTAAACCGATGAGAGTTTGAAAAACAATATTTGTTTTTGTGAAGACTTCGGATCGAAAGAGGGCGAAAAGTGCGTCCATACTTTCCGCCAGTAGTGTATGCATATGAATTATGACATTTTCAACTCCCCTAATATAATCCTTTTATCC
Organism: Ophion slaviceki; assembly: GCA_944452715.1. Lineage (NCBI taxonomy): Eukaryota > Metazoa > Arthropoda > Insecta > Hymenoptera > Ichneumonidae > Ophion > Ophion slaviceki. Next base: position 42,996,353 of record OX101790.1, read on the forward strand.
TTGACCCCTCCAAATGTATAAAAAATAATTATACCGCAATCCAAATCCTTGCCGTACCGGGACTATGTTTATGTTTGCGCTGTTACCGACGCACTGGTCATTAAAAAAATGCTCTTGTGTCGACTTCAACATTTTTTACGCATCAGCCGCAGAAGACCACCCACCTATCGTACTCATACATAAAAAAGCGAAAATGACAAAATATCGTTGTCCTGAAATATTTATTTCCACGTGTCAGGACCTTGGCGGCCTATAGGAAAATTTGCGCCTGGTGACCGCAAGCGTCACCCGAAATAGAGGCTGGTTTGCTGGATGAAAGCAGCGCGATGCGGTTCGCTCAGAGTACATGATCTATCGCCTGTTATTAGAGACCCTCGCGATCTCGAGGATAATTTACTTTGCAGCAGAGAACTTCATTTCAAAAGACATCGCATTTTCCCAACGTTGAAGATCATACCACTGAGACGATTCCAATGCGACGTTGGGCTTCGACTCTTCAAGCCGAAGTCGCCTCATCATGCAAACTCACGACGTTTGATTGAGTTGGAATTTCCATACGTTGCAATAAACACGATAGATAATTTAAGCGATGTGCAGTTTCGGCGATGGGCACTTTTTAATAACACTAGGAACGAAAAGATTAGTAACGCAACTTTGAGAAACTTTTATTATACTTTTAAAAACTTTTTATGGGGAGAACGTGTCAGACCGAGCGATAACCCAAGTCAGCAAAAAATTGGTTTGATTTTTTGTCAAGTGACTACAAATCACAAAGTGATTTTTTGTCAAGTGATTTTTTGTCAAGTTAGTGAGAACTATACTAACATATATCTGAAGTTACTACACAGGGTTTTCAAATTAATTTCATAGTGAGTGTGTTAACAGCTGTATTAAGAATTTTTTTCTCCCATTTTGAAATAATCGGCTGTTATAAATTAATTCAGTCACATGTCGACGGTGGCGAAGCGAAGACGAACTTGTTCGAGCTATCCTAATACATTTTGTTATGTATGTGGAGAGTATGTTATTGAAAAATATAGAAAAACGATCACAACTTTCGTGAAAAGTGCTGTTTTTTTCTTATTTCGGGGTAGAAATAAAAGGTCACGAAAAATTCGCACAAAATCTTGGCTCCGTCAGTAAAAAGCAAGGGGAAGTCTTATGTCTTCCTCCAAGACATAAAAAATCATGTAAAATTGGTAGCAGACAAGATGGGACACGCAAACGTGATGGCTGATAAGGTTCGGAGTTTGATGCGCGACGGCCTTGACAAGACTCACTCAAGAAATCACGAAAGAGAAGCTCTCTTAAGGGGTTTTCTCACTATGGACGCTAAAAAAGGCTATTTTTTAATAGGTTTATATTATACACTCATTACAAAAATTGAGGGAACAGTAGAATTTCAAAAAATTTTCATTGGTTTTTGAATAGCTGTAACTTTGTGAAAAATGGTCGTATCGTAAAAAAAAATGGAGTTTTAACGCTTGAAATCTCTAGTTTACGAATCTCACCGGTAATTTTTTTTTAACCAACACGCTAGGCTCGAATCTAAGAATTAGCGCGAGGCAAACATATTCGAAATTTTTTTTTCTTCGAAATAAAAAAAAGAAATTTTGAAAAAAATATACTTCAAAAATTCGATTTTTTTTCTTTTTCCAAGATTTAAACAAAAGTTATTGTGAAACTGTGAGCAAAAACAACGGAATTTTAATTTTTTTAATTTTAATCATCATTAATTGACATTTAAGGAACAATAAAAGTGTTCCTTTAATTTTTTATAAAACTTCGACGCTTCGGTCAAAAAAAATGGTTCAGCCGGTCAATTTTAAATTGTGGGGATCTTTGGGCATGTATTGAACTAAAAAAACCTAGAAACATGAGTCATTTTCGCAATATTTGCAAAGTTGACGTCGATTTTCCAAAACGGGAAAAACGTCATTTTTTCGTACTTTTTAAAATCAATATTGAGGTTAAAAAAAATTCTCTAAAGTACCAAAAGGTGCTTTTAGAGAATTCATTCCAGTTTAGGAAACCCACCTCCAGCTCGCTGTACGATCATTCGTTCATGAGATATTGATGATCTACAAAAAAGCTCCTTTTTGCTTTAGCCCCTTCGTTGGCATTGACGCAATAGTGCGTCAAATAATTCCGTGCCCTGTGTGGCATTGACGCAATTGTGCGTCAACCTTTATTTCCTTATTCAACTTGCTCTGATTTGAAATCGGAGCCTCATTCGGGGGTTTTTGGGCCCGCTGAATCCGAATTTGAAGTCAAAATTTGTAAATTCACAATGGCGGCGCCAATGTAGCGGACAAAAATTTAAAACTTTACTCGATTTAGATGAAAATTAGTACTCCGGGATTTTTGAGGTCGCTTATTACGAATCTGAACTTTAAATTTGAAAATTCAAAATGGTCAGACTCATAATCAGTGACCTACACAACCTATGAGTACCAAGTTTCATCTAAATCAATCTGTATTATTTGTATTTTCATCCGCCATATTTGTTCGTCATTGTGAATTCCTGAATTTTGAGTTCAGATTCGTAATCAGCACCCTCAAAAACCCCAGAGTACAAGTTTTCAGGATAAAAAAATGTTCCTGCCATTTTGGGCAGTTTTTGTCGATTTCTCTATGCCAACGAAGGGGTTAAACGCTGATATCTCAGCGACAAATGGTCGTACAGAGGTCCAAAAAATACCGTTTTGAAGCTGAAGAATTAGGCTCAATGGCCCCCGTGTTGATCAAGCTCAACAAAATTGTTTTAAGCCCATGGGCGAGTTAATGTTTAAAAAATCGAAATTCTTGCCTCGCGCTATTTCTTAGATTTACGCCGAGCGTGTTGCTTGAAAAAAAATTGACCGGTGAGATTCGTAAACGAGGGATTTCAAGCTTTAAAACCCCATTTTTTTACGGTACGACCTTTTTTCACGAAGTCAAAGTTATTCAAAATTCAATTAAAATTTTTGGAAATTTTACTGTTCCCTTAATTTTTGTAATGAGTGTAGATATTGATATAAAAGTTGTTACACTTAATAAATACACTTTCAGAAAACATAGAAATAAAAATTTGATTTACTTAAGCCATTATTTATAGACGAAAAAGGTAGTTAAAAAATCTCCTAAAAAAATTGTAGATCTGCGCTGTTGATGAAGTCTCGAAGATGGATCATCCGAAACGAAAAAATGAAACGGTTTTGGATTCAGTATGTTAATGGCTATAGCTCATATCATATGATTTTTGATATATGCAAAAATAACAAAATGGCGGACATTAAAAAAAAAACAAAAAAAACATCGAAAGTGTAACTCTAATCATAATTGTCTGATTCTCAATTTAACAAAGCCAACATTTCCGTAATTGCAGTAGCTATCGTTGTACATAGCCGTTTTTTTATTTAGAATTTTTTAAGCCCCCCAATATGAGTAAAAATTTTGCCAAAATTACACTTTTCATTCAACACGCGTCATTTGGTGATTTTTTAAAAATAATCTATATAAATGTAGTGCTCGTTGCACTACATTTATATAGATTATGAACCTTTTTTATTTTAAATTCACAGACCAACCATTGTCAAGTTATCGATCCGGCCGTTAGGCCACATTTTTTATACGGAGGGTCTGTTCTACCACAATAACGTCGTTAATTTTCATTTGTTTAAAATAAAAATTGACACGAAATAAGTTTAATACATACTTGATAACATATTTTTTTTCCAAATACGATGTAAATACTCTAGTAGACAAAAAAAATCAGAAAAAGACCTTACTCTTTTCGGCTCGCCACAGTGGTGTCGCTCCTTAAGGAGGGTTGAAGGTTTTGCCAATTAAGGGAGGACACCACTGTAACTGCCCATTTTTGACCGTTTTCTTAGGAATTAAAAAAAAGGGAATAAAGCACATGGTCAAAAGAACTTTTAGGCTTTATTAGGTATATTTTGAAATGTGTAAAAAAATGTATTTGTCAAAAGAATACAAAGTGGCAGCACACGAGTAAATTTAATGATGGAGCTAAGAGTGAAGTATTTTCGTTAACTTTATTCGTTTTAGCAGTCAAGTACGGGGAGAAATTGAAAAATAATGAAAAAAAAATACACAGACGAGTTTGAAAAAGAGTTCGTTTTTTCGAGTATAATTTTCATATAAACGTGATATATTTTTAACAATTTTCAATTAATCGAAGAAAGCGCTCGTATTTGACTGTTAGAGCAATCTAAGAAGCTACAGTCAAAATTGCAAGTCGATTGTTGGCAAATTGTTCGAGTTCTGCTGCGTGCCGATTTCAAAAACATGGTTTTGAGAAAACACGTGTTTGAAGTTTGAGTTGAATGATAGACGCTACAGCTGATGATTTTTTCCCCCATAATCTAATGCCACCGATTGGTAGAAAATGAAACTATTTTTAGTGTTTAACTTTGTCCCCAAAGATAATAGGTTTGCAAGAGTCGAGAACAGCTTCTGTCGGCGTGGCATCGCCGAAAGCGCTTTTCAGCGCTCGGAGACTCCCCGCAAAAATAGCTCGAAATTCACTTTGAAACTGTTTTTTCAGCTATAATACATACGCATAATATTAGCGATTTGCATAATATTCAATCAATTTCAATAATATTAGCGATGTGCATAATAAATAGCGATATGCATAATATTTGTGAAGGTTCACATTTTTAATGTTTGTCCAAAAAAACGATTTTTCGAAAACTTTACAGTGGTAAAGTTTTCGCCCCCCTTAATGCTGGAGAAAACTGATTTTTGAGACTTAATTTACGACTTATCAGAAATGGTGCTAAATTGATTAGGTTTTAATATTGTTATATAGCACAGGATGAACTTGGTGAAATATTATAGTTTACCGTTGATTGTACGTAGGGGAACTCGGGGCAAGACGAACGCAAGCCTAGCCACTGAGCCGTGTGTGCGAGCATAATGCTCCCGTTGGAGTTTGAAGGGACAGCGGTAATGTAAATGAGTGTGATAGTATCAACTGTGGCGGAAGCACGTGTCTCGAGTGAGAAAACAATATCGATTTTTTGACAAAACGATGTAATTTTTGGTAAAGTTTAACATCGTTTCAGTTCATTTGAGTTGCTGATATTGATTAGAGACAGGTAGGTAAACACAATGAAATTACTAATTATTAATATAATAAGAACGGTTTGTCAGAAATTTTCAAGGTCATTGCGTGATTTTTTATTAATTCGTTAAGGGGCTATACCAGTGTGACACTTTCAAAAAATCGATTTTTTTGCCTCTTTCGACAGTTTATACTTTCAAGAATATCATCATCATTTATATCATTTTATCTTGCAAAAATCGATAGTTAAATCTTTAAACGCGTTTTTCTCGAAATAAGATTTTTCAAATTTGCTGACGTTGTAACTCAAAGAGCAATTATCCGATTGACTTGAAATGTGAACTGAGTACTCTTTAATATATTTACTCTACAATGACGTAAGATATTTTTGATTGGATGAAAATTGACGATTTGGCATTGAAAAAAACGACCGTTTCATAGGCAAGAAAACATACTTTTTTCATAACTACGCCATTTTGTTAGATTTTGATATTTTTCGAAAATCCTACGTCATTGTACAGGAAATACCTTCCAGTTCAACGACTTTTTTCCTTTTTCGGTTTCAGCTACTCAATCGACCGGAATCATGTCAGCAGTGGAGGAACTTTTTTTTTGGCGCCTCCGAAGGCAGCGCATAAGTCGCTTGGATCTCAATATTTTTCTATGAAAAAGTTATGTAATATAGGTCAAATATAGCCAAATATATTTGTAATTTTCCAAAACATTTAATTGAGTACTTTTCTTCCAAAATATTCCCGAAAATCACCCAAATTTTCAGCGTTCACATTTTATAGCCTTGGTATAGCCCTTCAACCGTCTAATGGGGCAAGATGAATACGAGCTATCGCAAGGCCGCAATATTTCACAACGTACCACTACTTACGTTGGAAAGGGTGAAATTAAACTAGTAAAGCATTTGGTGCCTCTTCATAGGTGATTCTACCAGGGAAAGAAAAATAATTACCAAATTATTAAAATGATGTGGAAGCAAGAGTACAAAACTTAGACGATTGGCTTATCAAATTGCTGGTATTGAGAATGAAACCACTTTTATATGCGAAAGATGCCAATAATTCATGTCTCATCATTTTCCCGTCGCTGTTTCATTTTGCCCCGCATACGGAGTAAGATGGGAAAAATAAAGGCTTAATTAAAAATATATTGCATAGTACAAATCAGAAAGACTGATATTTTTGCTTCCAAAATTAAAAGATTAATAAATGTCAAGTAGTTTAAAAAATAATTAAAGTTGACTGACGCATATATGTATTGTGTTATTTGGACATGGGCTTATCGTTATCAGCTTTACCCTACTTCCCCCATGTACATTTGAAAAAATCAGTATCCTTTTAAAATCTATCGGTGAATAGCTCGATCCCCTTTGATAGTACGAAATAGCATACGAAGCGAATTATTCCATGCGAAGAAAATGTTTCTCGACAAAATATTCTCCCAACAATGATGTTTTGTAGCGACACTCATTGTTGGCAGCAAAGTAAGATGTGCACAAAAATAATGGCACTGATTTTCCATAATGGGACAATTTTCCTGCCGATTTTTACAATGCCACAAAGATGATCAGGCTGAAAATCCGCAAGCGAATATCCGAGGTTGAATTAATCTTTCGGCATTTGTCGAAACTTACGATCGAGTGATAGCACAAGGCGTGCTGCGGATCGAAAGGGGGTTGGTCTGAAACTACCACCGGCGCATTTCGCCAGCGGGTCGAGAGCGCATGCTGCTTTTATACCGAATTCACATAGTGGGGTGACTCCCCTGCGCCGACTATATATAACCGAACTTACTATGAATCTTCGCCACTCGATGTTTGGCAAATCCCCGCGTGCGATCTTTTCTGGCTGTCGCAAAAGTGCGCCGCGAAAAAAAGAGAAAAATAACGTGTAGTTTAGATTTTTCATTTCCACGTTTCGATAAACACCGATCGAAAATTACCAAGCAAAATCATACGTGATCGATTATTAGTGCCGAGGTTCCAATCGGTTTTGTGATTTTTTCTTTCGTGTGTAATGATTGTTTTTTCCTTTTTTCCTTCCTAGGAGAAGAAATCCGCGAGTGAAAGTGGTTGAATAATATAATGTTCTTTTTCGTCACGGCTGACGAAAAATACGGTCACAATATGTCGAATTACTCGTTAATCATGGATCAACCAATGATGAGCCGATCGAGCTATCTGAGTATAGCGGTGGCTTTAGGGGTCATAGGAGTCGCTGGATTCACGATGAATTTTATGGTCGTAGTGGTAATCGTTAAGGACTCTAAAACACTGTGGACACCGATCAATGTTATAATCCTCAATCTTGTGGTGGGTTTTGATTGCTCGATCAACAACATAGGGTCTATGGATTCAATCGCAATCCACTCCATTAGTTGTGCTTCCAATTCACTTGATACTCTCCAATAGAGTTGACTCTTCACTATATCGTATTATACTGCTTTTCTTCGAATTACGAAAACGTTTACGTATTTTGCAAGATTGATTTTATATATATATATAAAATCTATATATATATATATATAAGATTTATCTCACCAGGAGATTTTTTTATAAAGCCCAAGTAGGCTGCTTACCATCCACAATTGTGAATTAGATTCATGTCATGCTTGCCTTCGTGACGTGTATGAATTGTTCCGGGGTTGATGGAAACACGTGTATGGAAAACCGCAGACTGTACCATATCATCCATAAACATCAAAGTGTTATGTCCCCCGAAGATAACTCCCCCTAGGACATCGTATTGGGTATGAGAGGAATTCTTTCTTCCAGGTGGGCGATGCTTTGGTGGGTGTCCTCGGGAATCCAATCACCCTTATTTCCGCTATCAACGAAGGATGGTATTGGGGTCACGAGGTGTGCATTTGGTAAAGACGAAAATATCCACCGTAGTGTTTTTTTTCATTACTGTTATATGCTCTGTGCTCGGACCATCTGTCTAGACGCGCGATGTAGAGATGGTCGATGAAAACAACAGCTGACCACGGATAAAAAAAAATTCTTCAAACCGCAATATGAGTTGTATCTATTGGCAAATCAATTCCTTGTAATTCTGCCTTAGTGAAAATCGCGCAATTCCTAAAGTTTAATTAAACGTGATTGGTGTTCGAAACGGTATGCATTCTGAATTTTCAGTCAAATTTTTTCACAAAAATCTCGAATTGCGAGTAATCGTGCTGGTTCTACTTGGAAGCAATGAATTTCTAGTGCAAAGTTTTCAAAGTATTTCTTACGATACGTTGGTAGCTTCCGGTCTCGATATCAATTTCCAGCCATACTAACACACAATAGTGTTTGTTTTCTCGTCAACTTTATTTCAGTTGAGTTGTTTTCTCATGAAATCGAAGCTTTTAACTTTTAAGTTATTTTTCGATACAGTTTTGAATGATTAATAACCTCGCTGCTTTATTGAGTCTGATACTATTATTTCTCATATTTTGTCGTCTTAACTTTCTGCTCTTCCTTCTATACGGGATGAAACTCCATTCCCTTAAGTCATTAAGCGCACAAAGAGGATGCGGGTAAATAGACCTTCGTAATTGCCGCGGCTCTTGATTAACTGCTGCAAAAAAGCAAGCGGTCACTTGAAACGTGGTGTGGAAAATTTATTAAATTTTCAAGGTACGCATTTCTGATGTCGACGATCGGTCTGGCGAGCATCGGTAATCTTACAGTGATGGCCGTTGAGCGATGGCTGTTGGTTGCACGTCCCATGAATTCATTTTCGATCAGGTATGGACATTTGATTGAGAGTGAACACAAATGCGCATGCATAAACGTAACATTACGTTTGTGTTAACATTCAATACAATTGCCAACTGCGAATTGTTGACAAATAAAAATGGTGACGGAATGTCGCTTCTCGTAAAAAAAACTCGTAAAAATCTTGTACAAACGAAACTACTCTGATTCAAGTTATATGGAGTCGGGAGGCCCAAAAAGATCGATTTTTCAAGAATTTTCCTTGAGAAGAGCTTTAAATCCATTAACGTTAAAATTTTTACACATGTTATGGTAACTTTTAACTGTACTTTAACATTGTTCATTTGTAAAAATGATCATTTTGAAAGCTGCTATAGCTGACCTCCGGGAGCTCCCCTAAAAAAAGGCGTCTTGCGGTGATATCTCTGGACTGGATACTCTAAAATGAAAAACGAAAATATTCCGTTAAGGGGGAAGCCTGCTTTAGAGGCTTCAAAAAATCGATTTTTTCGAGGATTTTTTTGGGAAGGAAATATTCGATTGAAACGAAACTTTCAGGTTTTATTGTTATATATTTCAACAGTCTTCTCAAATTTTTTCATTAAAATATATGTCATATTATGCCTGGTACAAGCATTTCGCCGAGGCGCCTCGAGTGTGCATGTGTCGTGCGGCGGGAAAGATGCAGGTCGCAATTTCCATCTGAAACAAAAAACCCAAAAAAAAATTATTTTCAATAGTATAGCTATTGTTAAACCAAGAAAATTCAACAAAAAGTGAGAAATTCAACAATTTTTCGCAAATTAAAAAAATAATTCATTTTTTTGGAAAAATAATTCACTTTAGATTGTTTAAAAAGTGGGTTAATCATAACTTTCTTAAGGTTTTTTAGGTTCAACAAAAAGAGAATTTAATCCCGAATACAACGAATTTTGTCTCGTTTCGATAGGACGTTTAATTTTTTCCCTATCTTTCCCGCCAATTAGGAAAAATCGTAAAAATGAAAAACCGCGAAATCGCGCGTCAAAGTTTTCGTATATAAAAAATCGTAATTTTCTTGAACTTACCGCAATAATATGCTAATCAGCGATTCCTGGTCCATAGAGTTGCCCTTCAGACTCTTCAAAAACCCTTTGGATACGTACAATAGTTACCATGGGTACAATACATACAATAGATCGAGGGGCGGAGCGCGGGCACTCCGAGCGATCCGGCCGCTCGTATACCTGCTCGACGCTTGCTCACTATTTCTTCTGTAACTCCGAAAATAATTTGAATTTTCTTTTGAAATTTTAGGGACACATTCTTGGATAGTTTGGGAAGACATTTATGCAAAAAAAAAAATCGATTTTTTGAAGCCTCTAAAGCAGGCTTCCCCCTTAATATAATGGATTATCTTGTAATTGATCGAAGGAATAAGCAAAATAATAATTTTTGACAAAATGGCGGCTTCCAAAAAGAAATCGATTTGTGACAAAAATTTAGGCCTCAAATTGTTTATAAAATGGAAAATATTTATCGGTGAGAAAAAACCTTCGATTTATCACTAAAAAATATACTTGAAAAAATTGTGTTAGAATTTGAAACTGATCGGTTCAGCCGTTTCCGAGGAAACTTGCTCACCGACTTTAAAAATACAGTTTGAGAAAAACGCGTTTAAAGATTCAAAAGCACTTTCAACCGCTCTGACACGCACTGTCAATACAAATGTGCGTGTAACTTCGAGAATATTCGCCGGATTGACAAGAAATTTTCTGTGTGTGCGCTTAGATATATGTACATTGCGAAAAAAATCTTAAAAATGGATTTTTCGAAAATGTTCACTGTATATAACCCCTTAAGGAGATACGGTGATGACCACGCTAGTAAACTTAGAGTCTATTTTGCATCGCAATACCGCCACGTCTCAGACACATGTATATGGCCTATTTTTTGAGAAATATTTTTTAAGTATTGAATTTCGAGCTACCAATTATTTTTATAATATGGAAACAAACGTAATAATCTACTACTCGACTTCAGTAGTACGCCATATCGTTGACGTTTAGCATCGTCGCATTTTCTATGGCTGTCGTTGGTCCCACGCGCCCGGCTCATTATTTTTCGTAGCCGGTAAACATGGAGAATGAAAATACTGTAGAAGTTTATCAGGAGAGTAACGGGATTGTACCTGAATCCAGTTTAAAGACAAAGGTAGATTCTGATGGACAATAATTAGAAAATGATTATATTGCGATTGCAAGTAACAAACGTCGCGTTGAGGTTAACCTCAATGTCCAATCTGTCCAAAGTCAAAACATTTTTTATCGATTGTTATGTTATTTTTCCCTTTCCCAATTTTCACAATATTTGCAGATGTAAAAAGGAACGTTCATTTTATATGACGGTTGTTCCATTTATATAGAGATGCGTTGTATACATGTCGCCAGAAAAATTGAGATGCCTTGGCTATACATAACATACATTGAAAATTTCAAAAAATCGATTTTCGTTACTGTTTTCGAAAGTACATACATTCAGAAATATTGTGTCAAAATTTAATGAAAATCCGAGCTCTCGAAGTATTTTTTTTACCTGAACGTCAGGATCTCATTTCGTCTACCTGAGCGTATAGCGCGCTCGGCCGACCCATCGTATAAACTTCAAACGCGTTTTTTTTTCTCGAAACAAAGTTTTCGAAATCTAGCTCCATCGTATCTCTAAAACTAATAAACCGATTCTCTTGAAATTTGAATCACATATTGTAAACATGAATCGCAACAAGATGACCCTGAAAATTTAGATTTTTACTCTTTTTTTGCGAAAAACAGCGAAAAAGCGCGTTTTTTTTACTTTTTCGTTTTTCATCTGCCATTTTTTTTTATTTTTTTATTAAACTTCATATCCGAGGGTGATTTTGTAGCTGGTGTCATACTGAATCTAATGGACTTTGATTTTTTTGTTTCGGACAAGCCGTTGCCGAGTTGTGATGGAGCTACCTAGCCCACCTATTTTTGAGGCGTTACGTTAAACTATAGTTTTTGTACTTAAAAATGAATAAAAATGAATGATTTTTTTTTAAATGTATTTCAAGACTTTATTTATCAAGCCCAACAACTTTTATATTCATATCTTTTATCAAATCCTTTTAAAAAAATCGCGAAAATAGCCTTTTTTCGTGCCTCCAAAGTGGACTGGCCCCTTGAGTAAATATCGACGAAAGGCCCTTTATAATCCATTCAAAAATGTACGGCTTCGCACAACGATTTTTAATTCGCGTTGAAAATATCCGATAGACGAATCAAATTTGCGCGGGTACCCGAGTCGAAATTTTCGAGCCGTGTTCAACCCACAAAATGAAGGCGAGCAGAAATCGGCGTGAGCGGATTATTGGGTATCTAAAGGAGGGTACAATGTTTGAAAGTACCATGCGTTAGAGCCTCCGATGAACCTCCGGCATGGAAGAAAGTAGACTTTTTGACTCAAAGGAGGTCAGGGAGGGTCACAATTGAACCTACGGAACCTCAGGTGAGCCTACTTCGAGCGCTCCCGCAGAACCTACTGCCCCCCCTTTCCGCCTACTGTACACTGCTAAACAAAAAAATTAATTTATATAGAATCTATTTAAATAAAATAGGTTTTTTCCCTTGTCTCCCAGCCTACTACGATCATATTTCTTTCAAAGATATTTATATATGTTAATAAAGATGAGATTCAAATTAATCTTCATTTGCTTACAATGTACACTGTAAAGCTTAGTGTACTATATGCAAAAAATATTTCATAAATCGAAAATAAAATGAACGCATTATTTGAGAGCTTTACTACAAGTATTTTTCATCGTAATTCGTCATTCCCTGGCCTTTGGAAATGATTTTTTTCGAAGAAAATATTTGCCCTATATGCGATTCGAACCTAGTCCTACCTACTCATAGCTACGCGCCGCTACCCCTACGCTACCGAGTGCTTATAACATTTTGGTCGCTGATATGGCATAAGAGACCAAATGAATACCTCCAACTATTTGTTGTATCACATAAGCTATAGATTTTTCAAACACACACACACACACACACACGCGCGCGCGCGCGCGCGTGTGTGTGTGTGAAGGTGGAGAGAGAGGAAGGTGGAGAGAGAGGAATTTTATATATATATATAAAATCGGCGGGGGGTAGTGAATTCCTCTCTCTCCACCTTCACTACCCCCCGCCCCCTTGATATGAATGTTGCAATAAAGATGGACCATTAGTTCAATCAAATAGAAAAATGCTTAACTCTACAAATATTCTATTTAAGGTAAATTTAAAAAAATAACTAGATCCATTCAGTGAACTTGACTAAATTGTTTTTTTGAACAGATGAAAATGTTAAACTGATGAAACCGAATGACAGATTTATTAGGATCAAATAAAATATGTAGTTATTGGACGATATTAAATAGATTGATTTTCTATAAATAAACATTTTTAAAATTAATCATTTTAATAATGGAATGCAATAGGAAAAATTTGGTTCTATGAAAAATCTAGTTAATACAAATTAAAAAAAAAACAAATAAACGCGGTTAGTTAATATCATAATATTTAGCGGGAAAAAATAAAAATATGCTTCATACATACACGTGGAAATATTTTTTTAATTTTTGACGTGCTAAAAATGAAAACAAGGAAAAATCAAACATCTTATTTGAAATCGACGGTAATCGGCCGTCGCCATTTATCAACTCATTATTGAATAAACAAAAAAAAAAACAAAACGAACAAAAACAAAAAGAAAAAATCGAATGAGGTTGAATTCTAAACCGACAATTTCAATCCTTCAGAACATGAAATAGACTATAATTAACACCCTATCGTTCCATATAGAAATCAACATTATATGTTATTTAGATATACACTGCCAGCTAAAAGTTTTCGGACACTCCACATAATCGCAAAACTTTTGAGCGCTGGATAATTGCCAAATAATGTTAAAGTAATATAATTCATTTCATTTATTATTTCACGAAGATACTATAAAGATCTATATGATTAAGTAATTTCACAGAGCTTTATAGTATCTTCGTAAAATAATTATTATTCTACCATAAGTTTGCAATGATCCAAAGTGATATTAAGTTTTGCAGTTATCTGAAGTGTCCGAATACTTTTGACTGGTAGTGTATATTCGAATATATTAACGCAACCACATATTTCGAGTATTATATATATATATATATATATAAAGTATTATATAATATATACCGTCGCTTAAATGTTTGGATACACCAGTCGATATTTCTTGCTGCACTAAAAGTCACATAGCTTCGTAAAAAAAAGGTAACCAAATTTACCGAACGGCGTTTTGACGGGAATAAATTCAGCTGTATATTGCTTTTCTGAAATATTTTTTTATCATTTTCTTTTCGACCCGGTACGCACTTTTATACGTGACTGATTTTCGGCTTTTTTTCGACCATCAAGAATTGAACGCATGACTTATGGAAAAAAAAAATTGTTACGTTTATCCATGATGAACTTAAACGGGGTAGCAGGAACTTCATTTGCGTTTTTTATAAAGTTTTGTACGATTTTTTTCGCAATGTTATTTCATTTTTTGCTAAAAAGACTAATTCTAGATAATGCAATGTAATTCAAGAACTAGAAGGCTTAAGAAGAAATGTCAAGAACGAAAAACGTCGCGTAAGCTTATACTGGATAGGCTGGCATTTTTTAAAGAATTTTCCTGTGAGATTTTTTCTCACAGGAAAATGCCTATTAATCCGATAGAATTGGAGTAAGACTGTATACACAAGCATTCTTTTATCAATTGCCTATAAAATAATAATAAATCGATATTGAGAAAATTTGATTGTTTTCGCATATTAATATTGGACTATTAATTTGATAAGGGGACGATGTATTTTTATTAATTTCGTATTATTTTCGTCATCGAACGGGTTACCGATCATGTCACAATGGAATGATGATGGAGGAGATATCGAATTTGGGCCGAAAGCAGGTTAGGTGGGGTCGAGGCAACAGTTTGAGATTGAAAGCAGGTTAAGGAGGCCTGTACTCTGCACGTTTCACTGAAACTGGGGGTCGAGAGAAGGTTTGGGAGGTCTAGCAGAGGCTACCCTGGGCCAAGAGGAGGTCTCTTCATGGCACTGAACTCGACACATGAGGTTTCGTAGGTTCAACGGAGGCTGGCGGCTTGTGTATTACAAAAGAAATGGGTCCTGCGAGGGTTCAGAGGAGGCTAAAAATTTCGACTCGGGTATCCGGCGTTGCCACACCTCGAGCAAGATGACTGCTGTTACGTCACGAGAAGTCTCGATCTCCGTATACTTCGGTTTTCCGCGACATTATTCCTAAATTTATTGATTACTTCTACGGTGAGCTTTCCAATTCAAGGTGCCTTATTGATCACAAAGATTCAACAAACGCGACCGTCACTTTTTTTTTACGTGTGTCTTGGCTCCAAGTAGCACATAAAAATCGATATATGAGAGGACAGGCACACTTTGTCGTCTACGTGTGACTAATTCACCACCTTTGACAATTAATATCTCGGAAACTGTACGACAAATCTCGTGGAAACTCCGCATATGCATGGACGAATGTCTCAACAATGCTGTAAAAAAATTCGGGCTTTTATCTTGGACTCGCTTCAATCACCGAACCTCCTTAAGGCCTAAGGCCACTGTAACGGTCCAAAAAAAAAAGGTTTTTTCACGAATTTTTTGCTTCCAAAATTGAAGGTAATTGAAAAAAAACTTTTAAGGGTGTTATCGGGCATACATTAAACTTTATTATCAAATTTTTTTACAGCAAAAAAAAAAACAAAATGGCGGTTCCACAGCTATCTTCCCGGGGCATGTTTTGCTTGCAGGGCTCCGCGGCACGCAGCACCACTGGTGCACTTTTGAATCTAGAACAAAAAAAACCATCAATCTAGAGGGTTATAGCTAGAGAATGTCGATCGGATTTTAAAAAGTATCAATTTTTGTGGATTTGGCGTGCGTTTGAAAAAAAAATTGATTTTTGACGAAAAAAACGGCTAGTTTTTTGTTAATAAAAAATCAATAAATAAAGTTATTGAAAATCCCGATCGACATTCTCAAGATAATGTTAATGTTCACATCTGGTCAAAATTTCAAGTAAAAAAAATGAAAATTGTTCGAGTGATGCTGCGTGCCATTTTGAAAAACCGTATTTCGAGAAAAACGCGTTTAAAGTTTTGCGAATAGTTTTTTATTGGAAAAAATAAAAAAAAGAAGGTAAAAAAAAATTTACCGTTAGTCTGCAATCCCAGCACCATACATTTGTCCTTCGATGGCCAAATTTTCGTCTGGCAAAATTTACAGTGGCCTTACCCCTTAAGAGAAGAGATACACTGAGACGAGGAAAATGTTGCGGGTTTTCATGATTTCTTTTTCAAAGGAATGATTTCTTCACCATTATTGAGACTTAGGATATGCTTTATTACTACTTTTGGCTGTTACATGGTATTTTTGTATTAATCTTTAAAAATGGCGGACGTATGGCACGATCTTCTAAACAGGTTGCAGCGAATGTTGTCGCACGGTGTCACAGTTAGGATCGACGGGATCAATCTGAAAAAAGGCCCAAGAAAATTGTTCTTTCATTAACACTCCTACGCAGAATGTGAACCAAGAAAAAGTGAAAAATGTTTAAAATCCATTAAATGCTACGCTTGGAAAGAAAAAGATTGAATTTTTAGAAAAAATGGCTACATTTTGCAATGAAAAATTCTTTTTTTTTATTTACAAAAACATTTAGTCATGGTTTAGACAGTAAGGTTAGAAAGATTTATACCGAATTTCGTCAGAATAGGTCGATTAGTTTTTTTTAGCTATACCCCACGGCAGTTTTGAAAATGCAGTTTTAGAGGACCGTGCCATACCTCCGCCATTTTCAACCATTCGCACACTTCTGCCACGAACTTCTGACTGCATATGGGGTCGACCGGACCCCAGACGTTTTTCCGATCATTGTATTGCGGTAAATATGCATTTTTACGTAGAGACGTTTTAGAGACGAAATAAAACGTTTTACAGATCGTTGTATTTCGGTAAATATGCATTTTTTTTGTAGAGACGTTTTTTGTAGTCAATGATTCTTATGGCCCAAAATTTATTTTTTAAGAAATACATAGAAGGAAACAATCGGTCGAAGTGGGAGATGCGTTGAAAAATACGTGCTTGCATGAAAAAGGTCATAATTTTTTTTTTTTTCAAAATATTAAAAAAAAATCCTTCGAGGTTTTTTAAAGCGGAAGGTTTGTAGATACGAAAAAAGACAGGCGTGTCGACCGTCTTTCCAAAAAGTATATTTATTTGGAGGTTTGAATTTGAGCATTTTTGGGATAGTGAAAAATGGATAAAATCGACCTTCGGCAGATGAATTGTTGAAAACGTATATTTTCCTCTTTTTTTTTTTACTTTGATCACTTATTATTATTGACATTTACTGCAATCGACGCATAGGTACATTCAGTGCTCGTTGCACATAGCCCTCCTGCATAACGGACACTTGCGTTTAATTTTTAATGATCGGCATTCTAAATACACAATTTATTATAGTAGCGCAAAGTGGAAAATACCTATGAGAATTTCTATCGTTTCTCACTTACATGTAGTAATAAAACACCAAAATGCGCACAAAAAAATGTTTTCCCTTCAACCGCACTGCTCCATAAACGGGGTCGACTCGACCCCAGGTCCTTTTTCAACACCTGTCTTCGTTTTGCGATACAGTCAGTTGAAAAAAAAATTGGATCAAAACGACCCAGTGTGCAATTGAAGAGTTAAAGTTTAATCTTTAACTTCAACTTTGGCTATTGGCTTTTGGCTATTGCCAAAAGTAGTAATAAAACATACCCTAAGTTTTAAAAAAAGTAGTAATAAAACATATCCTAAGTTTAAAAAAAAGTAGTAATCAAACATATCCTAAGTTTCAAAAAAAGTAAACAAATCATTCTTTTAACAAAAATCATGAAAATCAGCAAATTATTTCCCCGCCTAAAAGTCCCTTAAACGGAGTCCGAATGGCGGGAATACCGATAGGTCGGTAAACCACTCGACGTCCAAAACTTGGGTGGGCTCCAATGAGTTAATGGCGATTTTCGCAAAGCCGTCACACAACAGATTAGCGAACTGTCGAGTGAGTTGCTTTGCACTTCATTTCCGCCGCAGGATTCGGATTTCAATTAAACAGGAATTAAATCTTGCGTGGAATTTCCTTCATTGTATCGTGGTCTATTTACGTCTTGCTGATAGGGTGTGGAGTATTCACCAATTTCATATGCCTATCCCTTTTCACCACAGATTCGCTCTTAATGAAATTTCATGTCCTCAAAGATGGGGACTTCGTTAAAGGTGGTAAACAGATTACGATGGTAGCAGGTATCCTCATCCAAAAAATAGTAACAACTTTTTCTGTGCAATATTATTATTGTTCAACAAATTTACGTCGGCAACTCACTTCTATCGAATGAAGTTTATCACCATTATTCCGGGATGTGTTCAACAGTGAGAGCATCCTTGAAGTAAAAGACCGATAAGGCTCTTTTATACTCAAGCATTGTTCTCACTTTTCCCGTCTTTGTCGACCATTCTTTCAGACGAGGCATCATATCGCGTGATTACATTTGGGAATTAACTACAGCAGGAGGATCCAACTACAATAGGGGAAAAAAAGAATTGCGACGATAAATTTAATAAAAATAGAAGAAAATTGACATCTTCGAGTTTATAGTCGATACTCTATTGAAATATGATATACAGTTGGAGATGGCCCATTTTACAATCGTATTTTCCACGTTGAAATTCCACATGTATCTATGTCAATTTATTCTATGGGAAGATGGATTACTGGGTAGCAAGAGAAAATAGCTGGAGAAATTTTAATACAAATAATTGACATTAAGGGGTCTTCCCACTTTAGACGCAAATAAGGCCATTTTCATGAATTTTTTGATTGCTTTATATTATAGATATTGATATAAAAGTAGTTACACTTAATAAATACACTTTCGAAATACATTAAAAAAATATATATTTATTTAAGTCACTATTTATAGACGAAAATAGTAGTTAAAAAATAGTAGGTCTGTGCTGTTGATGAAATCTCGAAGATGGATCATCCGAAACAAAAAAATCAAACGGTTTTAGATTCAGTATGTG
Organism: Ophion slaviceki; assembly: GCA_944452715.1. Classification (NCBI taxonomy): domain Eukaryota; kingdom Metazoa; phylum Arthropoda; class Insecta; order Hymenoptera; family Ichneumonidae; genus Ophion; species Ophion slaviceki. The sequence continues at coordinate 43,015,307 of OX101790.1, forward strand.
TAGGAAAATATTTGGTTGACGAATTGTAGGATTTCACAAAGACAGTTTTAATTAATATAATCCTCCCGGTTGGTCAGAATACTCTTGTACATTGGTCAATAAATCGGTTTAACAAATATAGCAAAGTCTTTAGGATGGTTATTGCGACTCGTCACTTCGAGGTCTGGATACAGAATGCCCCTCCGTTGTCCATTCCAAGGCGCCTCGCCTAGGACCCTTGGGCCTTCGTCCCTTGGCTTCTCCCTTAGCTCCGGAATAAACAGCCCTCGCGTTTATGACCCACTCAAGAGTCTCGTAACCCGATCTCCGACCGAGTCCCGTCGACGCAAAAGGAAGAGGAACGAAAAACTTTTCCCACATTCGGCCTTCCTGCAATTGAGCCGCCCTCGGCTCACCGTTGTAGACACATCTAAACGTCGACAACGTTTCTGTACGGAACAAAAGAATAAAGTCGCCAAGACCACATGTACCCCAAATTAGAAAGATTTCACATCGTCCAATTTTTTGGATGGGTCTTCCTCGGGATGCAATCGCAACTCTTCTCAAGCGCAGTGATCAGCTCCGCTCGAGAAAGCCAACCGCACCACGACTATTACCCCTCTGGATAGGTTTTTAAGGTAGTTAAACCAAGACCGCACCAGGACTTTACCCCACAGGATCTCACCTGAAACACTCCAATGCTACGTGCCTTTCGTGCGAATCGATTTCGTCTAACTTCACAGGCGATTCTCATGCCGAACTATCATGCATAGTTTTCTTTTCCGTTTTTTTTTTTTTGCATTTGGAGTGTATTGATAGAAGGATCCCCATATCCTGCAGGTGCCTGGATGTTGGTCTAACGTGATCGCGGTCGACACCAGGCTCCAATTAGCACACCTACCCGATCACGTGAGGCATTGTGCGAAGCGCTGGCTCACGACCATGGTCAGAACCTCCGCCGAGGGAACTCCATTACACGAACCTGACCACCAAGGTTTCGCTTAACATGCTGAGTACTCGACTTGGTACCGGTCAAATTCCTGCCTTGCCCGGATCTTCCTTATACATCAGCTCTCGACCGGTAAGCCATGGCTAGGACAGTCCGGACTCGCGGCATATGTTAGTTGAGCGTGCAACAGGATAGTAGACAGGATAGTAAGGCTTAGAGAGAGAAAATCATACCATTCAATTTTTAATGTCCGATAGTATAGAGCATGCAAGCGGAGAGGTTGTCACAGTAGAAAAACGTGAATTCAAGTTGTCAAACAACACTGACCAACTGACACCCTTGACGACATCAAGTTGCCCATCAAATTTCACATCCAATTCCCTGGATTTGCCAGTAACAACCATAATCGGTTACAAACCGTCTTCTACTGTGACAGGAAGAATGAAGAAAATAGCGTCTCCCAGGCTCTCGTACCGCGCGCCCTGGCCAGGAGTCGCCGGTGAGACATGCCGGGTACCTAGCTAACGAGAAAGCGTCTCCCAGGCTCTCGTCCCGCGCACTCTGCCCATGAGGCGACGGGGAGACATGCCGGGTACCTAGCTGTCCAAAGAAATAGCGTCTCCCAGGCTCTCGTCCCGCGCACTCTGCCCATGAGGCGACGGGGAGACATGCCGGGTACCTAGCTGTCCAAAGAAATAGCGTCTCCCAGGCTCTCGTCCCGCGCACTCTGCCCATGAGGCGACGGGGAGACATGCCGGGTACATAGCTAACCAGAGGGTGGTCGCCGTTGCCCCTCCACTGAGCAACACCAACACCTCATCCAAGACGTATCTGCCTACAGGCCCGATAATTGCGGCGCACTGTTACAGTCTCGTCAAAAGGAAATCCAACGTCCTCGATAGTAAGACCATGGTGACCCATTTCCGAAGGCCATCAACAGGGATGACGCTCCTTTGACCCTTCGCCATCCAAAGCGCACGCAGGTCTTCGACCTCGTACCGATCATTCGGCAGGACAGCAGCAATTTTGAACGGCCCCCTTGAACTCGGCCATCAACTTCCTGCTCTGCCCTGTTGCGACAGGATTCGTGGCCACCATAACGACGTCTCCGTTTGAATACCGCGGGGCTTCGACCTCCGCGAATCGAACGCCGTCTTCTGGCGCTGTTGTCCTTCATCTGTCGAACGCTTCCATCCGCAGTTCCTTGAGATCGATTCAATCGAGAATCGACTAGATCCGACTTCTTCCAGAAGTCCTCCCACGTATCCTCTGGCGCCCCGGCACCCATGGCTCCAAGGGAGCTCAGTACAGTGCGATTCATGCGCTCACATTGACCATTTGCCCGTGCCGTCGCCGTCACATTGAGGACATGTTTGATCCCATACTCCTTGCAGAACGCAGCGAAACGATGCGAGGTGAAACAGCTTCCCCTGTCGCTCACAATCAGCATTCGGACCCCAAACAACACAAATAACTGGTCGTGAGCGTTGATGACCCGTTTCGTTTTTGTGTCTCGTACGGGTTCGAGTACGCAGAACTTCGTGAACCCGTCTACTATCGTCAGTATCCGCGTGTTTTTACGTTTGCTCCGTACAAACTGACCCACGTGGTCCGGATGCAATGTATGAAATGGGATAGAGACCTCTTCAATGGGGTGTAGTAGACCCGGTTTACGACCAGATGAGGATTTATAATATAGGCAGTAAAGGCAAGCATATACGTATTTAGTTATGAATTTACGCATCCCTGCAAACCAATCATTATCTCGGACTTTCACAAGGGTTCCTTCCACAGAAAAACTTCCCTGGTCGTCATGACACATCTTTACGATATTGAAATGTGACGCACGTGGCACCAGCCACTTATTACCCGCTTCGGTTCTCTGAAACACTACGCCACCCCTGAGATCGTACTTTTAGAAGTATTGTTTCGTGTCAGGCTGAACGTCTCCAGATTCTAAAATTTTACGGATTACGTCTTCGTTTGGGTCCTGTATTCGAGCAACCTTTATCCATTCAACGTCCGTTATGTCTACGAGCAGACACTCCACGGGGTCTCGACTCAAGTAGTCGACATGTGCGACTTGTGCCGCGGCCTAAACACGATTTCGAAGTCAAAGTTCTGCATGTACACCCACCACCTAGCTACGCGTGGTTGTATATACTTTTTTTTGTGGGGCAGTCGCTCTTACCACGCTGCAGTCCGTCACCACGGTGAACTTGATGCCTGCCTAATAAATATACCCGAAAGGTCTTAAGAGCATCGACTATGGCTAACGTCTCTAACTCGTACGAATGGAACTTTTGTTCTTCGGCTAAAGTCTCACGGCTATAGTACACTGCCACCCTTTTTCTGTGCCTGTTTTTTTCTTATAAGCATTGCCCCGAATCCTATTGGGCTGGTATCTGTATGCAATTCTGTCGTTAGGCTAGGGTCGTAAATGGCTAAGACGGGTCTGTTGGAAAGTATGTGTTTTATGGTATCCACATCTTTAGACTGTTTTGCGCCCCGCCATCACGGGGCGTATTTACATAGAGGTAAGAGGTACATTACCTTACTAACGTAACCTTCACAAATCTATAGGAATAAACAGCAGGTTTCGGGAATTACTGCACCTTTAAAAGTATATATATATATATTTCTGGGATAAGGAACTTCCCATGTCGTATATACTTCGGGCGACCTGGATTGAACCCCTACTCCCCAATCTCACTGCTGAGATATTGAGTCTTCGGCTGTAGGAATTTATCTTTGAAGAGGTTAAATGTGGAAGTGCCTTTTTTCCATCTCTAAAACTAATCTTAGGGCTTTGAGCTCGCCTTCTACGGCCAATATAAGAATAAAAATATCGCTCATGTAGAGCAGAGCTTGAACGAATCATTCATCACTTGTATCTTTGTTCATAACTCTCCGAGGCACGGATGGTAAAATTGTAAGTTCGAAAGACGTACATAATAATTTTCATAATTCTCATCAGGCGTAACGAACGCGCTTTTATCTACAGATTCTGGAATTGAAATTTGGGAAAACCCAACGTTAGATCGAACGAATTAAACGACCTGTCCACTCAGTTGATCAATCTAATCTGCGATCGATGGTAAAGGATATTTATCCTGCTTTATGATTTTTTTATTCGATACTTGGAAATCTATGCACATACGCAACTTGCCATTCTTTTTCTTTTCCGGCTAAAACGACCTGGCTTGCATGAGGCGGTCGGTCTTGCGGATGCTATTAACTATTGGCTCCTAAATCTACTACGATCCTTTTCACTCTTTCGCGCTCTCGAAATTACATGTGGTAGGGTCGACAATACCCCCGCTCTTCATTCTACAGTTCGATTTTCATTTCTACGTCATTAGCCCTCGCGAGGCCTCGGGCTAGCAGCAGTTTTCTCCCTCGCGACCCCTCTTACCGCAAGAGTAGCAACGGCCTTTCGCCCCCCGTTGTCTTTTCCTAGCTGACCTTCGTTGGCGACAGCATGCCCCCTTTGTTCTAGACGTTGTCGGAGAAAGAACTCCCAAATGATGATTAAATTCGGCAATTGTTTTGTATCCAGATGCTAGAACTGTTTGGCGGACATTCTCGTCGTGTATTCCCCAAACTACGAAATCGACAATCTATTCTTCTTGGAGTCCTAATTTGAGACGGTTCAGTTTGCCCATTTTGACGAAACAATACGACTGCAAGTCGTTACTGGGTTTGCTAGAATATTCTACTGCTTCCTTTAGCAAGTAACCGACACTTTTTTCCGCTGTAAATTGTCTCACGAGAGCACGCTTGAACGCCTCCCACGGCAAATGCGCGTCTTGCAAATCTTCCAAATCTTTGCGTTTCCCCGTAATCTACACACCGCCAAATAGAGTTTGGTCTTATCGTCCCAATCATACAATATGCTACACGTGTTGACATTTTCTAGCCACTCGGCGGCTGTTAAAGTTTTTTTTTTGCTGGGTCGAATTCGGGTAAGACCTTCTCATTTACGAAATGGTTTGACGGCCTCGAACTGGATTTTACGATACCTGCGAGGACGTCGGTGAGTCTGGCGAAGTCCGAATCACGGCGCTTACTTGTGGAGCTCCTGTGCGGACTGATGCTGTGGGCGCGCAGTGGGCTAAGGCTTAATCGCGAGTCGGATCGTCGACGCTCCGTTGATGTATCGGAGTCGCTAAACACTTCGTGGTGGCGCTTTCGCGACCTTTGGTCCTTATCGTTTCCGTGTCCTTCAATTTGCTTTGCCCACTGTCCCGACGACATCTTGCTTTTCAACGTTTGTCCACACTTGTCCACACACAATTTTTGTTTCTCACTGACTCACTTAGTTTATCCACGACACACGCAAGGTATGCATTAGAGTCTACGATACGGCAGTCAGTGTTATCCTTAATAAGGGATGAGCTGAGTGTATCCCACTTCTGATATGTAGGAAAATATTTGGTTGACGAATTGTAGGATTTCACAAAGACAGTTTTAATTAATATAATCCTCCCGGTTGGTCAGAATACTCTTGTACATTGGTCAATAAATCGGTTTAACAAATATAGCAAAGTCTTTAGGATGGTTATTGCGACTCGTCACTTCGAGGTCTGGATACAGAATGCCCCTCCGTTGTCCATTCCAAGGCGCCTCGCCTAGGACCCTTGGGCCTTCGTCCCTTGGCTTCTCCCTTAGCTCCGGAATAAACAGCCCTCGCGTTTATGACCCACTCAAGAGTCTCGTAACCCGATCTCCGACCGAGTCCCGTCGACGCAAAAGGAAGAGGAACGAAAAACTTTTCCCACATATGATAATGGCTATAGCGCATATCATGCGATTTTATATACATGCAAAATTAACAAGATGGCGGAAATTTTTTCGAAAAAAAAAAATAAAAAAAAACCTCTTTTTTCGCCATTTTGAAAAAAAGTAAATATCAAAATTTAAAAAAAATGGTTGATATACGCTTTAATTGTGGCTGTAAAGAATATGTGGTTAAAATTTCATAAGGATCGGTTCAGTAGTTTCGAAGATTTTATCAACCAGCCGTCGAAAAACGTTGTTTTGAGAAAAACGCGTTTAAAGTTCATTTGGGTTAGATAAATACATGAATTTAAAAAAAAAATGTATTTCGAAAGTGTATTTATTAAGTGTAACAACTTTTATAGTATATGCTTTATTCTACTTGTATACCCTTTCGGGCTTTTACATTCTCCGTTCCTTCCCACCTTGCTTTGCTTACACTATTCTTAAACTTAGAATTAGAATGACCGATAAGTAACAACTTTTATATAAATATCGATAATATAAACCTATCAAAAACGTTAATGAAAATAGCCTTTTGTTCGCATCGAAAGTATTTTTAGTGTCGAAAAAAGACCCCTCAATCCGAACCCCATCTCCGAACTCTTTTAAACGACTAAAATACGATTAAAAAATTGCAGATAGTCAACTCCACCGGGAATGAAATCCTCTGCATAAAATGCTATAGAGAATTTGATTCTCCGTGAATAATTATACATTCTGGCTGATACAACACGTGGATTGACGATTTTGGTGCGAGATTATGAGTGAACGAGCGAAGCGATTGAGAGGCCGCATTGTGGGTTCTCCGCAAGGTTATCGGCGAACATAATACGCTATCTAGAATAACTAATAAGGCACAAATACAAACTAACGAGGGAGCCGAATTTGATTACGGTGCTTTTTTCGTTGAACTGTTTCGATACATATTGAATTACCGAGTTCGGATCCGTTGAAACGTAATACGCTGGTGTGTATAAAAATACATGGATGTACGGGCATACTTATCGTCTATTAAGGTCTCATTATTCGTGATCCTTCTCATATTATGGAACAAAATTAGGGAAAATTTGGCTCTCAGCAATATCGCCGTACATTGAGTGATCAGTGATATCAATTAAAATCTCGAGAAGAGTTTTGGTGAATTTCGCACCCTCTCAATTTCTCGGCTACAAATACAATATCCTTAAGGCATTCGTTTTGCAGAGGGCCATATTTCGTGGGGGTTTATGCATAAGCAGGGCCCCTCTGAATCATTGATAAATTACAGTAGCGTTTGATAAAAATAAGTCACAATTATAATCCACATCACGTTCACTATGAAGAAAAAGAACTGCCCAACCGTAAAACTAAATGGTGAAGCTCTTCCACCAGCTGAAGAACCAGGAACTCACAAAGAAAATCACTTAAGTATCCGCTTTCGATTTTGTTGAAACTTATATATGTGATAAAGCATTGAAAAAGATTAGACACTTTTTTTTATCTACGAAAAAACGTTTTCATGGGGGGGAAACAACCCCTCAAAGAAAAACGGGTCATCCTTTAATATTTTTTTTCCAATCACTCTATAGTGAATTTTTCATCGCTTTATATGAGAAGAATTTTTGTTTTCGTTTTTATTCAGATCGGTGGACTGCTTGTGGGTGGACCTGCAAAATCACCTTTAAGGAGTGGTTCCCCCTTTAAAACCGTTCTCGGCACATAAAAAAAACGTGTTTAATAGTTTTCAATGCTTTATCACCTATATGAGTTTCAACGAAATGGACAGCGGACTCTTAAGGTACAACGAGCACGCGCTCTTGATTCCTATAAATTTTGTTGAAATTTTAACCAGTCATTGATCATATCATTATGCATGTTTGAGTGAAATTTCAGAACAGTCAACTATTTAGATTGGGAGATATTGAGTTTTTAAATTGCAACTTTTAATACTGCAGGGTCTGCATTGCCCGAAGGTCATGTCACATAATCCGTCGTACGATTCTATTGTGTTTATAAATTTTAAAAAATATATATGTTTAGATAGCAAACTGGTTAGGGAAAGAGTGAAAGAAGTTTGGATTGCCTTTACTATTCAGTTTTGCTAAAAACGTTCAGTAAAGACAGAATAATTATCCGTAAAAAATATTTGTCTCCTATAATAAGAAGACATATGGCTACACCGCAGAACAGCAATGTTCAATATTTCGAGAAAAAATAATTATCGTGTTCATGAAGTTAAAAACTTTTATCATAAAAAAAAATTTGCGTTATAAATATTAATATTTTATGTTGGTTGTGTTATCTTCATTAACAAATGAAAGAGTTGATTAATTCATAACTAGTTTTAAAAATAGTTGTCTAAATTTCAATGCAGACCCTGCAGTGTTAAGGGGAGATATACACCTAGGAGCCGAAAAAAGGTCATTTTTGTGAATTTTTTCAAGGAAAACTATTTGAAATTTCCGATTGGAGTTTTAATTATCTAAAAGTATATATATTCAAAAATATGTTTAATTTTCTTTATTTAAAAATATCGAAAATATACAAGCATATTGTATGATCCTTGGAGCGTCGTAAAAAAATCTGCGTATACGGTACCCACTGGCGTTTCGTCAAAAATCATCTGAAAAAAAAAACCAAAAAGATTATTAAATTAGATACTATAATCTAGTACTTGTCGTAGCTGATTTTGAAAATATCGATTTATGACAAAATGGCGGACGTTTGAACATAAATAGTGATTTCTGGGCCAAAAATTAGTTATTATTTTGCCCATAAAACAAAAACTAAGTAACGGGAAAAAAAATCCTATGACAAGTACTAGATAATGGTGTATATAATAACCACAAAAAACCTCAAGGCAATCGGTTCATTGGTTTTCGAGAAATTTTGGGTACCGATTTGAAAAACGTGGTTTTGAGAAAAACGCGTTTGAAAAATTGGGAATGAATAAATCATGAAATTTGTCAACTTACATGGAATCATCGATACCGGGCCTGCTGCAATTTAAAAACCCATTGTCTCTCAATCTAAATAGTCGACTGTTCTGAAATTTCACTCAAACATGCACAATGATATGAACAATGTCTGGTTAAAATTTGAACAGTATCTATGGAAATCAAGAGCGCGCGCTCGTCCAACTTTAAGTGATGTTCCTTTTTAAGCATGTACCTAGATCGTAGGCTAACTTGGGCAAGCCACATCAAACACAGAAGAAAAAAACTAGACCTGTGGCTAAAAAATTACTGACTCATAGGCAGGAGGTCAAAACTATCTCTGCACAACAAAATTCTATTATACAAAACGACACTAATGCCAAACTGGATCTCCGGATCCAACTTTGGGGAACGGCCAACAACTCTAACATTGATATTTTGTAACGGTTCCAATAAAAAAAAAATTTGAGAGTCATAACCAATGCCCAGTGGTATATCACTAATGTCAACTTACACGAAGACCTTGCGATTAGCATATTTAAAAACATAGCCCGAAAACTATGTACCAGCTACGAGACGAGACTCGGAGCTGGAGACTGACAAAACCATCTCGAGGAGATTTAAGGGACCATCACAGTGTAAAATTTTCAAAAAACCTATTTTTTCGCATTATGCAATAATATAGACGGTTATAAACGTGGATCTGGCATCGCCGATTTATCGTAAGTAGACAATTTATATGAAAAATCCGCAGTCGAAACTTTAAACGCGTTTTTCTCGAAATGTCGTTCTTCAAAACGGTGTACATTCTCTAAGGAAGAGTTTTCAAGCTATCTGCCTCAAATTTTGACACAAGATTCTTCACGCCATTATTTATCCTGCTATGGAAGCTCTTTTTTTTAAACTTCCTTCTTTTTTAACGAAAGTCTGTCGAAAAAATAGACTAAAGTAGATACTTTTTTTCAAACCGCCGCCATTTTGTCAATTTTGATTTTTTCAAAACCTCCATCGCAAGATTGCAGCTTTCATACTGATTAATAATCTTTTTACAAATTTTGTTTCAGATCAAATTTACGGCTACAACCGTGCACACCGTCAAGCCTCTTTTTTTCAAAGACATTTTCAACGGTTAAAAAAATTTCGAAAAAATAAAAATAAATGTTAAAAAAATTAGTGTCTGTTCTTCACGAGTGCTTTGTTTTTACATAAAAAAATCATGCTGATTATCGTTTTTAACCATCGAAAAAACCGCAAAAATCAGCTATTTTTCGACCCATTAGCCTGTGACGATCCCTTAAAAAAACAAGCCGGTAGACATACAAGAGCGATTTCGTGTTCTCTAAACACCTACGTCTAAAAAACCGTCATGGCGAAAAATAGACCAGCGTGCATCATCCAACGCACCCCTACCCTCGCGCTACCGGCCGTTTATCAATGTTGCATTACGCAACAGCTTATAGTTCCAACGATGCAGGGGAAAAAACGAATGATTATATCCAACGATAAACTGGAATAAAAAATTTTTCGTAAATTTAGTAGATTTTCCCGTTTCTACATTTTCTCCGAAAAGTTGCGGCTACGAAAATTCTTCTGCCAGTGACATTTTTCCAAGTTTTATCATTGCCACTTTTTCAAACGTTCAAACAACCCATCAAAGGAGTTATTAGATAGAAATGTGCCGAGCGTGTCATCTCCATAAAGTGGCGTATAAGTTAAGGCGGGATATACATTTACAACGATCAAAAAAACAATTTCTTTTTTTTTCTTCTTTAAACGATAGAACTATAAACGTAGAATACTTTCCCAAAGTTTCAAAGCGAAATTCGAAAATCCCCAAACATTACAGCCCGTCAACGCTGCGCCTCACCGCTCGGATTCGGAGCGGGCGTGAACTTCAAACGCGTTTTTCTCAAAACTGCATTATCCATATTGGCCTGCAGGATTACTCAAAAACTATCAAGCCGATTGAGTTGAAACTTGGTAGAAATATTGATGATTTTGGTACCTTCTACTTGACGAAGATTGTTTTTGTAAAGTGGAAAAAATACTTTTTCAATCCACATTTTACAGAATTGTTGCGTGAAATGTTGATTATTTTTTGTAAATGCGTGTCATTTTCTCAAATTCGCATTTTATTCATTTTAATTACCGTCACATAGGAACTATACATGTTGCAACTGAAAAAATGTTTGAACTTTTTCGCAAATCAGAGTCTACGGGAAACTAGACTACACGCCGATTCGCAACTCCCGCGGCGACCTTACTGTAACACTCTGCCACAGCTCCGTCATTTTGATGGTGAATTAATTTACAAAAATTGTTTCGTATACTTTAATATACTATTAATGTATACCTGAAGTTTGATAATTGTAGAATAATTATTTCTTAGTTTAAAAAACCCCTCAATGTTGTTTATTTTCTTTCTGTCTAAATGTATATCCCGCCTTAAGGAGCCAGTCCACTTTGGAGCCATGAAAAAAGGCTATTTTCGCGTTTTTTTTGAGGATTTTATAAAAGATATGAATATAAAAGTAGTTGGGCTTGATAAATACAGTCTTGAAATACATTTAAAAAAATTAATTCATTTTCATTCATTTTTAAGTACAAAAACTATAGTTTAACGCAACGCCTCAAAAATAGGTGGGCTAGGTAGCTCCATCACAACTCGGCAACGGCTTGTCTGAAACGAAAAAATCAAAGTCCATTAGATTCAGTATGGCACCAGCTACAAAATGACCCTCGGATATAAAGTTTTATCAAAAAATAAAAAAATGGCAAATGAAAAACGAAAAAAGTAAAAAAAAAACGTGTTTTTTCGCAGTTTTTCGCAAAAAAAGAGTAAAAATCAAACATTTAAAACCATTGAGGGTCATCTTGTTGCGAATCATGTTTACAATATGTGGTTCAAATTTCAAGAGAATCGGTTTATTAGTTTTAGAGATACGATGGAGCTAGATTTTGAAAACGTTGTTTTGAGAAAAACGCGTTTGAAGTTTATACTAGTAAAAACTCTTACCTAAACTCAATCGGCAATTCCTGCACCCTACAAAATCCCTTCTGATTGCTCATCATCGTCGATTTCTTCAATTCTTGCTGGCGTTCGATTTTTGAAATTTTCAAAGTGGACTGGCCCTTTGAACGATTTTTAGAATCGTAATTTTTCTTTAAAAGTTCGGTAACTCGGCTTGAAATTTTATCGGTACACTGAGATGTCTTTTTACTTGATTAGAGACGAAAATCGGTTAATCGTTAAATATTCGGTTTCGTGAAGGGGATACCTTAACGAAACCGAATATTCGTCGATTTTGGAATTCGATTGATGAAGTTTGGTAATAAGAAGCCGGAGCGTTAATTTAAAAAATGGCGTGACTATGCGACGTGGTTGTTGGATAAAGTATTGCAAAAAATTGATGCATCATTATTTAAGTACAGCGTGACACGTTTGTCGTTTAGATTTGTATAAAATCACATCATGTAGGTATGATGTAAGCGTATTGGGTCTTACACCGGGCTGCGTTTCATTCTTCTTCAGGCTCAATTCTTTGCACAACCCGATCAAATGACGTATAGAAATTTCAACAATGTGGTCCGTTGAATCTTTTCACAATCTTAGCGTTTCGCCCAACTTTCATATTCCACGCGATTCTATATACCCGCGCTTTTCCTTCATCCTTTCATCGACGCTCGCATCTCTCAAAACTTTCGTTTTCCCTTCTGGATGTTACAGATGAATAGAGATGAACCGCTTTTGTATGTTCCCAGCGACCGTTGTGATATTAAAGTTAGATCGGCAGCTACTGATATGTGTAATTTTCAAAATTCGCGACACGGCAAATCGAAATTCATACGGGCCACGTGCTCCTTCCCCGCTCTTTGCGCGTGCATCGAAATGGAAAATTGAGGTTGATATCGGTCGGGCTTCGCTTGTTCTTCATTCTTCCTATAGCGATTTGAAACTCATTGCCAACTATATGTTCTTTCGCCCCGAGAGCATATCGACCGTGCACGGGCCTTTTATTTGGATTTTTTTTTCTACGCTCAACTTCCTGTTCGCATCTTTTCATTCGCGGCTAACAGTTTCCAAACTCGTTGAACGCCAATCACGGGATATTGGGGAAAAAAACTCGAACGAACATTAAAGTTCGCGTTTTTTTCCAGTGGAGAAAATTCTCATCGGAATATAGAGGCGTCGAATATATATATGTATACGGAAGGAATACTTTGAGCCTGTCATATCCATCTGCTATTGACTAGCAGCACAATTGGATGTTGGGAGGACTATGAAAGAAAAAAAGTAACGAATCGTCAATGAAATGGCTGTCCAAAAGATCGCGCAAAAATATTGCTACCGTCACAGCCGGTCGAAAACAAAGTGTGTGGGTAATTGTGTTTGTACTAGTGGCACGGTCTTTCAATAATTACATTTGTTTCGGCTTATCCGGGGATCTTTGTCATCGGGTTGCTCGAGCGTATTTACCGAATATAAAATCGGATTGAGGGAAAGCTTTTTGATTAAACTCACTGAGAGTTACGAACAGGGTAAAACAATGCCATGACATACACATTAATGGAATTTGTGCTGTAACTTCCATTGTTGATAACGAACAACGCGATGAGTCGCTGTTTTTTGCAATAACGCCCGCGAGAAAATGTGAAAAAAATTCATCATACGAGCTTTGTGAGATTTTTTGTTGAATTTTCCGCGTCCTTAAAATTGACAAGTACGAATTATTCCTAAAAACTTATTGAATGAACAATACCGCGACTTTTTGTTCTATACATTTTCGCGAATATTATAAATATTTTTAATATTGCGGCTTAAATTTGAATGATAAATATTTAATCAGTAAAAAATTGTTTAAAAGATTTATAATATTAAAAAATATAATTTTAAACATTTATAAAATGACAGAATTGTAAATATTGATATTACGGCATTTACCCGAATAATAATGTTACGCGGAGCTCAGAGATCGCAACATTTTTGGTTTTGTAGATTCGCACTTCGATTGGCCGGTTGCGTGTGGATTTATGCCCTATGTATGTCGGTACCACCGCTCGTAGGATGGGGCAGTTACGGTCCCGAAGCTGGAAATGTCTCCTGCAGCGTCTCGTGGGAAGTACACGATCCCGAGACGATGAGCGACAGTTACATCGCATTTCTATTCATCTTTGGCCTCATAATACCGGTAATCGTCATCAGCACGAGCTACTTCGCCATCATTTTAACGCTGAAGAGAGTCAAGAAGCGGGCAGGTGAGCGAACGTGTACCGGAAGTAGGGCCATGTTCAAATAAAACAATACATATATGAGTCAGTCAACTTTAATTATTGTTTTAACTAATCAACATTTATTAATCATGCCATTTTGGAAGCAAAAAAAAATCAGTCTTTCTGATTCATGCCATACTGTATATATATATATAAAGATAGAAGATTGGACGTCAGATAACTTTATACGTATTTTATTATCCCAAACAACTTTTGTTTGAAACATTTTTTGATCGGGCTCTTAATTGTCGAGATACGGCGATTTTTAAGTTTTCAAGCCCTGTTTCTCAGGGTTGGGGCGAGTTAAGGGGCAACATTTTATTGGGGTTACTTTCAGTATGCAACCATCTACCTTCAGTCAAAAATTCATATTCTGGGCTAAAATGCTGGTCTTTCGTCTCTTTTACTGGACTACACTCAGAAAAAAGATTTATTATGTTTCAATAAATTGGCACATTAGAACATAATTTCTTAGAAATTAATAAACGTTTACTCGTATGGAGACAGTTTTTATGTGATTGTAACTACAGAATTTATTCGGCGTCACTAAATATGTCTCTTTACGTGCCGATTTTTCGCATCAATTAAAAGCCATATTTAAAATAGAAAATTTGAATAAATATTTCCTTAAATCAAATAAATACTACTTTCCAATCACGAAAACCTCTTATTTCGCGACTATGATACTAATGCGCGCATGCGCACTTTGCCCTTCAACGCGACGGGCCCGACAGCAGGCCGCTCGTTAGATGTAGCTCACGCATATGCTTACCATGTAGCTTCTTCCTATGCCAATGCTTTTGGCACAAGTGTCAGTGTTGCGTTTCGGAAGTGAGAAACTCGACAGTGAGGAATGATTTGAGTGTAAGTAAGAATATTAAGTGAGAAAAAAACGATCAAGTGAAAAAATAATGACGGACGAAATGACACAATTCCTCGAAGAAAACCAGCTGGGGGATTATGAAGAATCCTATTAGATGTTAAGAAAAACTCTATTTGTCGGACATAAAAGACCTATTTCTTCTAACTTATATATCGTATTAGATGTTAAGAAAAATTCTTAGTAAATCTTAAACATAAAGTTAAATAAAAAATGTTCTTAGCTGTTAATACAATCGTAGTAGGCCGACATACGAATAAGAAAACTTATTCGCCGGGAGACAAAATTCTTTGTCGTTAATAAATCTTTTTTCTGAGTGTACACAGTTGATACTTTCACACTCATTCACCTCTCTGCCGCCCCACCAAACTCCAACGGAGCACTGTGCTCGCACACACTGTTTAGTAGCTAGGCTTGTGATTCATCTAACCCCGCGTATCCGTCTTGCCCCGAGTTCTACCTAATATATTTTTTCATCACGAACCAAATTCGGCTTGGCTATTTAAAATAAAAGCCTACACATAGCAACCAACAAAAAAGAGGTCAATTTTCCAACTCGAAACGATTTTGTTGAACATCGATATTGCCTCGTCTATGAGAGAGGAAAAAAGGGGTGACGGACCGGAGTTTTGCAGGTGCGAGAGGAAGAAGGGAAGCGAAAGTTACGAAAATGGTCACATTGATGATCACCTCATTTCTGATTGCCTGGACTCCGTATGCAGGACTCGCAATAGCAGCCCAATATTTCGATGTAAGTTTGACTCGGAGTTTCCGATTGTTTCAAAAAATGTTATTATCTTTGCTCCTCGGGTTTTGTTCTATTGCAAGACATTTGAATGTTGATGAATGTAATTTTTTTGGACCCGATGTGTCCAATAAAATATATCTTTTGAAAAATCGAGAAAAAAAATGAATGTAAACAATTTAGCATATTTGTTAAGGGGTCTTCTCACTTTAGACGCTAATGAAAGCTATTTTCATCAATTTTTTTATAGGTCTATATTGTAGATATTAATATAAAAGTTGGTACACTCAATGAATACACTTTCGAAATGCATTAAACTTTTTTTAAATGTATTCATGTAACCCAAACAAACTTTAAACGCATTTTTCTCGAAACAACGTTTTTCGACGGCTCGTTGATAAAATCGTCGAAACTACTGAACCGATCCTTATGAAATTTTAACCACATATTCTTCACAACCATAGTTATAGTGCACATCAAGGATTTTTTTAAATTTTCACATTTACTTTTTTTGCCAAAAACGGTGGAAAAACACGTGTTTTTCTGTTTTTTCGAAAAATGTCCGCCATTTTGTTATTTTTACATACATAAAAAATCTTATGATAATCTAAAACCGTTTGATTTTTTTGTTTCGGATTATCCATCTCCGCGATTTCATCAACAGCACAGACCTACAATTCTTTAGGACATTTTTTTAACTACCATTTTTGTTTATAAATAGTGACTTAAAAAATGTTAAACATTTTTGAAATGTATTTCAAAAGTGTATCTATTAAGTGCAACAACTTTTATATCAATATCTATAATATAAACCTATCAAAAAAATTCATGAAATAGCCTTTTTTAGAGTCTCAAGTGAGAAGACCCCTCAATAGAAACTCGTGGATTGCGCAGGAATTTTGACGTGAATATATTGACGATTGATATGTCGGCACTCTTTTTGTAAATATAGAGCCTGCGGCTAAATAGACAATTTTCGATCGCTACATCCGGATTGTTCGCTAATTCGTGTCAACTAGCATCAATTTTGCATACGTTCATAACAATAGAATCTAGTAGCGCGGACTGTCGATAACGGCATGAGGGAACTTTCAGATATCACTACCCGCCCATATAGCGGTGCTGCCGAGTCTCTTGGCAAAATCATCAATTTGCTACAATCCGATAATATACGCTGGTCTGAATGGACAGTTTCCCCGCTCGTTCAAGAAAATATTCGGCATACGAGATACGAACGTGCGTCCGGGACAGAGCGAAGCCACGGGGATGATGACAACGAGCAGGCCCGAGACGGCCTGAACTCATTTCATTTCCGGCTCCGAGACATTCGTTCACGATCCCAAAAAGTCAATCGTAAAAATGTGCGAGCGAGTGATCATCACCGATGATAAGAGTGTCAACTTTCGTTTGTGTGTGTCCGTGAGAGAGAGAGAGAGAGAGAGAGAGAGAGAGAGAGAGAGAGAGAGAGAGAAAGTTTGCGTGGGTGCGAGTGAACTTACCGAAGTTTCAAAAGCTATCGTTACCTGGAGTGTGTACATTGGCTACTATTGAAAGGAAAAAGTTATGCATTCGATCGGCTGATGTGATGTCTTTCCGATTTCGAGAATTATCGACGTACAAAAAATCGTAAAAGTTCTAAGAGGGCTACTGGGTAATTATGCACAAGTGGGGCACCACCGCAATTTCCATGGGAACGTTTTCCTTCGCAATGAAGTTGTTGATTCCATTATCGTAAGTGATATTACGTCGGGACAGGCTGACATTTTCTGTTAATTCCACAAGTTATGGGGTTTTGAAGTTCCCGGAAACACGTGATAAGATAGGACATTTTTCAACATTTCAACGTCTATATTGGTGGTGAGGGGTGGGGGCATTCATTGAAAAAGCCTCCCCGCATAAACTGCCGAAGAGAAATCACAGCGGTCATCCTTCCATAAAAAGTTATGGGCTTTTGAAGTTCCCGGAAATACGTGATAAAATAGGGCACTTCGATAGAAAAAAATTGTGTTATCACATGAAGTGAAAATGAAAATTCATGGTGTTGAAAATCACTTTATTTATACAAAAAATTTATAAAATAATAAGCCACAATTATTTATGAACGAAAGTGCCAAAAGTTTAATGATAAAGAAAATGAAATGAGGACGCAAATCAAAGTTTGAAGGTGTTACAAAATCACGGCGTCATTTGTGAAGAAGTGAAGAGTCCCAAGTGTGGCAGATTGGCGACGAAAAACGCAAATAATTTAACGTGGCGTTGCAACAGAAGATAGACAATAAAAAATGAAAAGAAAATAATTTTAATAAGGTGCAAATTCAAACAATCTTTAAAAACTAATGCTAGATTTAGAAATGCACATTTGAGTTCGATAAATGTTTGGATTTGAGTTTGTTGGGGATTGGGTTTGGGTTTGTTTGGGTTTGGGCTTGTTTGGGTAGTAGGAGGAGTGAGGAAAGTGACCACTGCAATGTTTTTTTTCTTTATTGCATTCAAGAAGGCATCTTTTAAAAATCCCCCCACCCCCACCCCCAATATAAGCGTCGGAATTTTCGAAAATGCCCTATTTTATCACGTGTTTCCGGGAACTTCAAAACCCCATAACTTAAGGAATTAACGAAAAATGTCAGCCTCCCCCGCCGGAATATCATTAGCGGTGACCAATTAAAACAGTTTATGCTAAGAAAAAAATATTGACATTGAAATTGGGGTGGTGTCCCACTTTTGCATAATTACCGGCTACTGCATTTTGAAAAACTATCTTAACGTACTTTGCGGTGTTTCATTACTTTTTTTTTGTTTTAAACGTTCATTTGTATGCCCTTTCAAGCTTTTACGATGCCATATCTCGTTTACACGATACCTGTCATTTCACTAATTTGACTTCGCGAGCCACCCCACCGGAGCGTCGCCAACAGGAAATCTTTTCCGACGCACGACTGTCCAACGTTGGCACGAGGGCATAGGGCAACTGTGGAAAACGTCGGTGAGCAAGCCAGTGCGCAACTATGCGGTCACCCATCCACATATTGGCCCAGGCAGACGGAGCGTCACATGGAAGATCATCGACTCAACGTTTTCCATTTTCATCGTAATCAAAACATCACTGGACGAACTTTATCGGATTATCGCGTGTCTTCGATGTTAAGAAATACTCTTCTCGTATGATCCCAGTGATCATTGCACACGGTGTGCATAGCTCGTCATTATCGTGAAAAATACTTTGGAACGTTTGCCCAAATTTCGTGCACGTTCGAAACCTGTAGGATTGAAAATTTCTCCTTTTCTTTGCATTTCGAAATTTCGATTGTACGCGAATGTTTTCGAACTTTATTTCGCAGAATAAATACAAATCGTTTTGTGGAATTTTCGGAGGGAAAACCCACTGTACCAACTTGCGACGTTAATGCGATGTGCGCAAAGCTTTAGGTACATACCTACGCAAGGTGTCTGATCAAAAAGGCAGATGCGAGAAATTTATCGTTGTACATAATTTCAAGACATTGTCGATATTTTTAGCTTGTTTTAAATCGCGTCCGTTTGCGCGCCAGCGTAGGTTTGTATAAATTGGTTATGCCTAGTTGTAACAGTCGAATGTTGAGATTTTTTTTAGAAAATCGCGAGGACAAATTTCTACAAAAATTAGGTATTTAAAAGAGTATCATCTGAAGAACAGTCTGTAATTTTTTGTGTAAAAATATTTAATTATAATCGATTTGAGAGCCGATGTGATCACATCACATCAACATTTATAACATGAGTACTGTCAAAATGAATTGGTTTTGAAAACAGAAATTTTTGGAATTTTGCAAATAGGCCTAACCCCTTAATGGAGCGTATACTTTTCTATATTTTACATGCATATCAAAGATGTATCCAATGAATATATATATATGTATATAGCATATCAGTAATGTGGAATATGGAAGAAAAATAATTTTCGTGTACATCTTTTTCGACGCGTGTTGCGACTCATTGGACAATAACGAAAATAATGTATTATTGTAATAAATGTTTTACAAGTACCCTTGTCACTTGCGTTGATTGACCTTTTGTCCCAAACGTATTTCAAAAACAAAAGTTATTTCGACCTGTTGATTTAAAGCCTTAGGCCACTCTAGAGGCCGAAAAAATAGGCTTTTTGGGGATTTTTTTGAAAAACTACATAATAAATCGAGATTACAAAAAAGGTTGTTTATCATACATATCAGTGACTGTATACAATAATTTTTTTAAAGCGATTCATTTCAAAATGGCGGCTGTGCAGCGTTTATCTCAAAACTGCATTGTTTGAGTTGGCCGGAAACATAACTCAGACAATTTTCAACCGATTCACTTGAAATGTTGAATATATCGTGAAAAATACATTGTCTATGGAAGTACGTAGGATTTTTTTTATATTGCATAGTACATTTGTTATTAACAATTATCCGACGATTTTTTAGGCAAATTTTTGGAAAGTAAAAAATTTCGTTAACCCCTTAATTGATAAGATCCTCGTATATATTTTTCAATTACAAAATACACGTGCTCACGCATACTGCGGGCACGCATCGAAAATGTTATCAAGACAATTGTCATACGGTCGCGTAATATATCCGAAACATGTAGAGTCCGTCGTCAAATTCTGCCTTACTCTGCGCAACCGATCTATGGAATATTTTCCCATGAACTCGCAAATATTTCACGTTTCTCAGCTTACAGCAAAAACGAAATTTGCAAAAATCAGGTTTTCGTCGTCGTATATAGATTTTACTCGCTTCCAAGATTCGATCGATTTTTATCCATACAGGGCTACTGGTTATTGATCACGATTCAGTAGAAGGGTTGTAGGACATGGTTTCCACTATCACATAACCAAGCAATGCTTTATGCAAAAGTGAACTATTTTTGAGATATCATTATTTTTGTTATTTTTTGATAAAGTGAGGGGTAGGCAACTTTAAAAATGAAGTACAGAAAACTGTGGTATGGAATGAAACTTTTTTATTATTTGTAGTTAGAGGACACAGTAAGAAAGAATTATTAACAATAAAATAAGAATGATCTGCAAACATTTTTGAATTAGGGGTCTCCAAAACTCTGCAAGTCCAATAATTTTCGTAATTTTCTTTGACAAAAATGCAGGTTTTATTCCAAAGCTCACTAAGTTACTTAGCTTGTGGATACTTGAAAAAACAACAACATATTATTAGCTATCCAAAGAGGTACTTAGGCATCGAATGATGATACAAAATTACAAAATGTTTGATGGAACATCACTGCACAGAAACAAAGCAACAGTATTTATTGCTTTTGGATAGAACATTTATCTACGGTTAATTATTGCGCAGATGTGACAGTAAAAATTATAATTGAATGATTACAATTGGTTTTCAAAGTGGGAGCTCCTACTTTGGATAGACACGTGCAGTCTTTTTCAATGCCTGGTGTATTAAACCTTTCAGTATCGGTGCTTGCTATCAAATCTGCTCCTTTCAATGCGTGTTTGAGACAGCGTATTCCTTGTCCGTGGTCACCTGTGTAATAACCAAAAACTGGTTCTCTGAGTCAATGAAAATATGAGATACTTAACGGGTTATACGCAATTAGAAATTTCAAAAAATTGCTTTTTTTATTGCATTTTCGGAACGTACAAATATGTGAGTATATTCTTCTCAATACGGTGTTTTCAAAGTCGGTGAGCACGATTTCTCAAAAACGGCTCACCCGATCGGTCTGCAATTTTAACACAACCTTGTCAGATATGTTCTTCAGGTATTGATCGAAGCAATAAGATTTCCGATAATTATTTCTATTTTTTTCAACGATTTAACGAAAAACATTTGGTCGAAAATCGAAATTGTTTCTTTCCGGAGCCACCATTTTGTCAAAAATTAAAATTTCGACTATTCCTTCGATCAATATCTGGAATCATCTATCCCCTAAAAGAATCTTTTTAGTTTTTTCATTTTAGATAATCCAAACCAGAGATACTTTGGTCACCGCCGAACACTTTTTTTCGGGGACCTCCAGGAGACTTCCTACAGGAGCAATGTTAATGAATATTTTTGAAAAAAAAAAATGCCACTACACTGCCCAATACTTTTCGTTTTGCCCAAATGAAATCCTTTTCCAGAAAAAAATTGTGAAAAAAACGACTTTTTTGGCCTTGCATCCGCGTATAACGCCTTAATCGAAGTTCGATTTTACTTACGAGCCTGGTACTCGTAAGTAAATATTTCCTCAACTGGGTATTCAGTCCATTCTGCCATTGGCGATGAGCTCCTCTAAATTAATTTCCGGATTTTTTTAAATCCAGTTGTGGTGTCCGGGTAACGACGAACAATTTTTCCGTTTTTAGTCGAAACCCATGTTTGTAGCACTAACTCGATAACGTTTTCCCCCGTTGGTTGTTTTGCTTCAAATTGTACGATTAAAAAACACGTGGTTTCGCGTATATTATTCATTTCGAAGACTGTTATATTTTGTCACTTTATGATAGGTTATCATTAGAAGTTAAATCCGAAATACTGTTATATTTTGTCACTTTATTATAGATTATCGTAATAGGCTAACTTCGAAATGCTGTTATATTTTTTCACTTTATTATAGGTTAAATTTGAAATACTGTTATATCGTGTCACTTTATTATAGGCTATTGTTATATTTTAAAATACGTCGGAACGCATGCACATCCAGGTTACACTCGGGCGACACGCGGTGAAGCCGACCGGGTGATTGAGTCTTTGTCTCCCAATGGCGCGCACGAGGCACAGTGTATTCCAACATCATTTTTTTCCGCCCTTTTTTCCGTCTATCACATCGCTTTTGATTATTCATATTGAGGATACGGTAGGAGCGCAAGGGAAAATATTACTATTGCATGAAAAAGCGACGATGGACTCTACATTGTTTGTTCGCGGTCTGCATCAATGCGACACCGAATGGCGGCTCGCGAGCAGTTTATAAGATACGTAACGGGGAGTGTTACCGGCCCGTGATCGGCTCGACCTATCCACGCCAACACCCGGTCCTTGTCGTAAGTCGAGACTGTCCCGACATTGGCATATTGCCGTATGTCGAGATTATATATGAACGTAGAACAGTTAATGGCGAACAGTACTGGCCCATGGTTGGCTCCAGTAGTCCACCCCAACAGTCGGCTCTCTGGAGACAGCCGATACTGGCCCGACATTGGCATAGTACCGGGTACCGGGATTAGAAATGAACACAGGACAATTCATGGCAGACAGTATTGACCCACGATCGGCTCCATCAGTGTACGACAACAGTCGGCCCTAGGTCGTTAACCTACATGTCCCATAAAGAAGAGGATCGGCTGAAAAATGGCAGAACCGTTGGTTCAATGTTGGGCCAACATTGATTGCCAATAATCGGTTAGTCTGTACTGGGCCAGACATCGGCCGTGTTGTTCGTGTCGGCAATTTTTTCATGGGTAGTTGTGGACTCCGAATTCAAAAATGTTTGCAGATTATTCTTATGTTATTGTTAATAATTCTTTGTTACTGTCACAAATTAAAACAAATAATAAATAGTTTGATTCAACAAATAATAAATAGAATTGATTTTTGAAGTCGCCTACCCCTTAATTAAAAACAAAATAATAATATATCGAAAATAGCTGACTTTTGAATAAAGCATTGCTGGGTTATTTGCTCGCAGAAAACATGTTGTACAACCCATTCAAGGGATCGTGACCAATCACCAATATACCTTGGTGAAAATGTGCGTATACATATCCACAAACACACACACACACACACACACACACACACACACACACACAGCGAGTCGGATGGAAACTGGTTTTGTGAGAATAAAAGCCAAAGGAGTTCATTTCTACAGTTGTTACGCACCGCTAGCCTGACGCTGGGGCGAACTGCTCAGCGAGGTGGAAGATGCTCCCTGGGGCAGGCCGTACAAAGTAGTAATGACTCGGCTGAAATGCCAGCCAATGCCATCGCCTGTGGACGCAGCCCTGCTGGAAAAGATTGTTACACATCTGTTCTCTGAGCAACCCGCGGAGGGCTACCAACTCGAGGAGGACGTCGATGAGGACATCCCAGCCATTACTGAAGAAGAGCTTCTTACGGCGATTGCCAGGGTGGGCAACAATAAAGCCCTCGGCATAGATGGGATACCCAACATCGCACTCAAGGCAGCGATCAAGTTGGCACCGGCAATATTCCTGGGCATGTACAATGCGTGTCTCAAGGAAGGAATCTTCCCGGACAAGTGGAAGTGGCAGAAGCTAGTGCTCCTCCCGAAAGGGAAGAAGCCACCGGACGAACCTTCATCCTATCGTTCGCTCTGTATGCTGGATATCGCCGGAAAGATCTTCGAGCGCATCATCCATAACAGGATTGAGAAAGTCGCGGACCCTCTACTGGCGGAAGGCCAGTTTGGCTTCAGAAAGGAGCGCTCTACTCTGGATGCCATTAACACAGTGGTGAAACAGGTGCAGGAGTCGACTGCGGGGAAACGATGGGCAAGAGGGTCCAAGAAGTACTGCCCAGTTATCGCTCTCGACGTCAAAAACGCTTTCAACTCGGCGATATGGAAGTGTATCATGGATGCCCTAAAAACATTAGGTGTACCATGGTACCTACGGAGAATAGTGGCGAGTTACCTATGTAATAGGTGGCTCATGTACGACACAGAGGATGGACCGAAGACGTATAGGGTGACTGGAGGAGTTCCTCAGGGCTCTGTACTTGGACTGCTTCTGTGGATCATCATGTACAATGATCTGCTGCTATTACAATTGCCGAAAGGAGTGTCCATCGTAGCGTTTGCAGATGACGCGGCGCTGATTGTCATCGCCAAATTCCTGGAGCAAATCACCGCACTCTTCGGCGAAGCTTTCGCCAAGATAAGGGAATGGATGTCTTCTGTTGGACTGCATCTTGCAGCCCACAAAACAGAAGTACTCCTCGTATCCAGCAGGAAGGTGATGGAAACGGTGACGCTCAGGGTTGGAAACGCCGAAATCACATCCCAACCGTTCATTCGGTACCTGGGTGTGATTCTCGACGTGAGGCTGAACTTCAAAGAGCAAACCGAGCAGAGCAGCAGAAAGGCCGCTGCGGTGGCTACCACACTGGCGCGACTCATGCCTAATGTTGGTGGCCCCAGACAGAAGAGGAGGAAACTGCTGTCATCAGTGACGACCTCAGTGCTCACCTATGGCATACCCATATGGGCTGATGCACTGAAAATCCAGGAGTACCGCAGGAAGGCTGCAGCAACGTATCGCGTCAGCGCCTTGAGGGTAGCCTCTGCGTTTCGCACTGTCTCCGAGGACGCTATCAACGTTATCGCGGGAATGCTGCCCATTGAGGTGCTCGCCGAGGAGCGTAGATCGATGTACTAGCAGAAGGCAGCTAGAAACCCCAGTTATGCAAGGACAGAAGCGAGAGCAACCAGTTTCAACCAGTGGCAGACGATGTGGGATGCTTCTACCAAGGGAAGGTGGACACATCGACTAATCCCGAAGGTGGAGATATGGGTGAACCGTCTACACAGGGAGCTCAACTATTATCTCACTCAAGTGATCTCAGGACACGGCTGTTTCCGGGCTTATCTCTATAAGTTTAATTATGAAGATTCCCCGGACTGCCCAGCACGTCTAGCACGCGAGGAGGACGCTGAACATGCATTGTTCCAATGCCCACGTTTTAATGCCTCCCGCGCGATAATCGAGGATCAGCTGGAGACACGCATCACCCCGGACAACCTGGTTGATGCTGAAGTTAGCAGACGCATGGACAGCGGTATAGGCTTATGCTGCCGCAGTGATGAAGGAGTTGCGACGTGCAGAACGTGCGAGGAAGAAGACGACGCCGGAAGATCAGGCAGTCATAGATTAAATCAGCGACACGAACCCCTAAACCACTCATACCATCTCGAGTGGAACGGGGGATGTAAGGTCGTCTGACAACACTGCAGGAAGAGCTACGGCTAAGGCCTCTCCCGCGATGTAACACCTAGCGGTCGTCCCGCGGGAGAATTTGTAAGGCCACAGAGGAACGGGGGTTTTTAGTCGGTGCAAGTCCGACACACGGCAATTATTTGCTACGGTGCAGAGGCATTTTCCCGCTAAACCTCTTTAAGACGGAATGACACCTCATCGCGGTTTCATTCAAAACTCGATCTTTTTTTCTTCCACTTCTCACTCATGAATTTTATAATTTTTAAATTAACCTCGCGAAAGCTCTAGCCGGCCAATTAATATTTAGTGGTTACTCAAGGTATTCGAAATTCAGAATTGCTGCCAAAAAATAAATCTCGCATGCACTATAGTTCCTTGTAGCATAAAAAACAAAATAAACAGCGAAGTGTTGCATTTTGAGAATAATTTATTACGATCATTTGTAACAATTACCTATTACACGATATGTATTATTATGTATTATCGTATTATGGCGTCGCTAGTCACGGAGTACAGCTACGGTTTGTTCACATTTTTACTAACGAGACCAACTGTTCGACGCATTACGATGCGCGAAAAACGGCTGCCATTTCAGTTTTACGAATAAACCGACCTATAAGTTTGTTTATGGGTAAGAGCTTTAAAGAATTATTTTGTGATCACAAAGATTATGATTCTTGGGTAAGAAGTGTGAAGTATACTTGAAAAATCTGTTTCCAAAGAAAAAAGGATGAATTATTTTGAAAATTTTACAAAGCATCAAATTTTTGAGTGAGAATAGTAAAAAAAATAGGACGTTTCGAAGCTCTTGAGCGACCACTAAATATTCATTGACCAGCTAGAGCTTTCGAGAGGTAAATTTTAAAATTCATGGGTGAGGAGGGCTCGATGAGGGAGGATCGAAAAACAATCAATCGATTGTTTTTAAGCAAATTTTCATTTTGGGGAGCTTGAGCGATCTCTAAATATTTTTTCACCGCTCGCAGCTTCCGCGACTTTTTTTTCCTTTCTTTAAACAAGATAATTGAATGGTGAGAAAAAGAGCTCAAAATTATGCCACCCTAATATACATACTCATACATACGCACACTAGCGGATAGATTACGACATATTTTACCTAACGTTCACATCCCAACGAATGATTAGAGCGTTGAAAAGTATGCGCGTTATACACTGTAATTTAGAACGCATACGTATCTATCTTATGTGTGCATGTAAATATATATACATGCATATATACACATGTACACAGACACTTATACGTAACGTAAGGCATCCACAATCCTGTATGTTCTAGGAGCTATATATTCCCGATTCGTAACACCTATTCACCAAGTTATGTGACAAATTACGGTCTTGTGGTATCGTACTACATATGTTATATATATATATATATATATATATATATATATATATACGTATACGTTTACATGCATGCATGTACACATATACCGCGGTACAGTATAATGGAAGTAGCTGAGGACGATGGCGAAAGTGAAATCGCGCGAGGCATTTATAGATCTCGAGCTTCTCCGTGTCATGTCACCGATCACTCCGAATGCGGGATACATCATACGCCATTAGAAATTGCATATCGATATATTTAACAGGTGAGAAAAATTGTGGACGTGTCGATCTGGAGTCAGTGGCGATATATGCAACGAGCGAAAAGCGTACACGGTTTAGTAAATGTAATTCAATTGAAAAAGAAAACAAGCATGGATCGACATTGTGAACTAATTTTTGAGAGAAGTCTCACGATGCAGATATTTCGTTCGTTTATTTCAATGATTTTTATTCATTGAAATTCGTACCGGGGCCGAATTTAAAGGTGTGGAGACCTTGGGACAAGGAAGAAAAAGAACATTAATTATTTTTGAAACAAGATGAATTTTTTTTTATAGTGTTTAAATAATTTATGGCGAAAAAAGATGGCCTCGAATGTACGCTTATTGAATTTGAGGAAGGAGACGTTTCCTGACAGCTAAATTCGATTACAATTATGTTTTTTTCAGGTTTTTTCATATGAATAAATTCGTTTCTTTAGTGTGTAATTATATACTTTATATGGTAATGTAGTGTAATTATGTACTATACACTACACATAAGGTGGACTGGCCAATTATTTTTTTTCTGTTTCCATTCATACAATTAAAGTAAACTATTTTCAAATAAATAGCGTGTACTGACTGGTGTAAGCGTCTGGCGCTCAGTACTGAAAGTTTCACTGACGTTTTTTAGCAGTTTTGAAATATAATATGAGTAAACACATTTTTCTTTTTTACAGATACACCGCCAATTTTCAAGAAATGAATGGTTGGCTCAATGCACGTGACACTTAAAAAATTATAGTCCATGCATTCTTCTATAGAGAATTCATCATGTTTGGAGTTTTTCAATATTTTTTTACAGAAATACGCTTCGAAATGGTATTACGAAAAAGTGTTTCATGAAAGTGTGACAACTTTTTTTCCTTTGTCGGATCTCCGGAGTGATATTTTTTCACAAAGCGTTGCATACGATTCGTCAGAAAATTTGACCTCAAGATTCGAATTGCGGAGGCTCCTCTCTTGTGGAGGTCCCGGGGCTTCAGTCCCCGTTGCCCCCCCCCCCCAAATCCGGCCCTGATTCGTACAATGAAAAAAATCGATTTGTCAAAGTCCTAAATAAAATAGAAACGAACCACGAATTTCGTTAAATTTTCATATTTTATGCGACATTAACATTTAAAAACATCCAAATACTAAATAAACAAAAATGCTGAAATTCCACATCCTATTTGAGGCATTTTACGTCACTTCAGCCAGTAAAAAAAATCCACAAATAATTTTGAAAAATCGAGTTACTTTATTGAAAAATATTCACCGAGTGTCGAAATTTTTTAAAAAATTGTGACGTTTTGTCTCGTTGATTACCATTTTTCCATTCAAATGGCTGTATCTTTGGCAGGATTTGATGTATTTACATTCGTAAAAAACGAAAATGTGCGTTTTTTCCAGCCTTCCAGAAAAAAATTAATTTAGATTTCATTGAGCAAGTCGAACGTCCGTTTCAGGGCAAAATATGCAAAAATATTTTTTCTCTCAACGGAAGGCACCCGTTATTTTATTTTTTTTAATTTCCCCAAATTGTGAATACGAAAAACAGATTTCTGGTACTTTTTATATTATGGGATTCCTAAACACCGTGAAGTAGCAGCTATTTTTATTTTTTTTATTAATATTCGATTAAAGAGTGTGGAGCACTCCAAGGCTCCAATACATTTGACATATATGTCATATATGTCATATATGTCACAAAAAAAATAAAAAAATAAAAATAGCTGTTACTTCACGGTGTTTAGAAATCCCATAATATAAAAAATACCAAAAATCCGTTTTTCGAATTCAAAATTCGGGGAAATTCCTAAAAATAAAATAACAAGTGTCTTTCCTTGAGAAAAAAAATATTTTTGCATATTTTCCCCTGAAACGGACGCTCGACTTGATCAATGAAATTTAAATTAATTTAATTTAAATAAATTAATTTTTTCTGGAAGGCTACAAAACGACGTACATTTTCGTTTTTTACGAATGTAAATACGTCAAATCCTGTCAAAGATACAGCCATTTGAATGGAAAAATATTGAAAAATGGTAATCGACGAGAAAAAACGTCAGAATTTAAAAAAAAAATGGCGACACTCGGTGAATATTTTTCAATAAAGTAACTCGATTTTGCAAAATTATTTGTGGATTTTTTTGTTACTGGCTTAAGTGACGTGGAATGCCTCATTTATGTATCACCAAAATAAACATTCATGATCACTAAAATAAACAAAACTGCTGAAATTCTACGTCCTATTTATGTAAAAATCAAAACGTGGATTTTTGACATTACTCATTGGAATACAAAGGTGGACAATAATGAAATAAATATAGCACGACAAGAGTGTAACGTGGATGGTGACGCGCGATTTCTAAATTCTAATTTCAATAGCGTATAAGGCCTCGGCTCGGTCGATTCGCGTGCCTCAACTATAGCGGGCACGGTAAGGAGCCTCATTTAGTATATGCGTTCCAAATTCGAATCGGCCCAAACGAGCCAGTAAACGCTCGTCGCACACGTCGAGTACGAAATTCTACGAGCGTTACTTTTATTTAGCGCGATGAGAGCTTCGCGTCAGATCCCGCACACGTATACCTCACGTGTATCTCGTAATGCACGAATCGCCCTTCATGCGAAATTGCAAGCACGCTGCGCGAATACGAATTCCACGCTGTTGCGAATTTGCAATGCTACGAATGGATCGGACGTTTTATTGGTCAGGCCGATGACTGCTCGCGTTGAGGCCACCGACGGAGCACTTTCTCTCGATTTGCCGAAAAAATAAAACGAATTCTGACAATAAACTTTCATGGTGGTTCGAGAATGAAAAAGACGAAGGCGTCCAACGGAAGGAAAAGGTTGGATGATAAATAGAAAGATACGGCCATTCGTCAATTCACCCACATCGTCATTTATGAGGCTGGGTTGAAATTCCGAACTTTGAATGCTCCAACTGTTTAAAATTCCGAATTTTCATGTTCCGAAATTCAAGATGGGGCCGGGTTGAAATTCCGAACTTCAAATGGTCAGAACGCTCAAAACTCCGAAAGATCAAAACTCCGAATAAATTTCACACGAAAGACCAAAACTCCGAAAATCTTAACACCGTCAAAATAATTCGGCTATGGAAGTTTTAAAAGTTTCAAAGTTTTCAATAAATCGACGAATTATATCAAGATTTTTATTTTATTAAGATGTGATTTTGCCTCAATTTTGAAATTTGTCTAGACAATGTTATACGTTCCACATCATTTACAGTCAACTGTGTAGACTTTCGCTGGCATGATCTTGACATGAGGACCGGGTTGAAATTCCGAACTTTGAATGCGCCGACGGTTTAAAATTCCTAATTTTAATGTTCCGAAACAACAAGGCTAGTCAAGATTATGCCAGCGAAAGTCTACACAGTAGACTGTAAATGATGTAGAACGTATAACATTGTCTAGACAAATCTCAAAATTGACGTAAAATCACTTCTCAATAAAATAAATTCTTGAAATAATTCGTCGATTTATTGAAAATGTTTAAACTTTTAAATCTTCCGTAGCCGAATTATTTTAACGGTGTTCAGATTTTCGGAGTTTTGGTTTTTCGTGTAAAATTCTTTCGGAGTTTTGATCTTTCGGGGTAGTATCTTTTCGGAGTTTGGAGCGTTCTGATCATTCAAAGTTCGGAATTTCAACCCGACTCCTCATTTATATGTATTTTACTGGAATCGGGAAAGCGAGTTTTTACAATCCAATTGTTTGTTCCCCCAACTCTTCATTATCAACAGATGAAAAATCCCCACAACTGTTCGCGGCCACTTTTTTCGAATGCACTTCTGTATGGCGATTACACGAGGGCACCGGGAAACTGTGGAAATCCGTGTTACTCAGGTACGCTGCCATCGGAAACTCATTAAAACTGGGAGGCCAGTGATCCATCCGTGAAAATTTGGATGGAAATTATTTTTACCTAATTTTTACCAAATTAAATTAAACAAAAAAATGTACCTAATTTGCATCCTTAAGAGGCCAGTCCACTTTGAAGCCATGAAAAAAGGCTATTTTCGCGATTTTTTTTTTGAGGATTTTATAGAAGATATGAATATAAAAGTTGATGGGCTTGATAAATAAAATCTTGAAATACATTTAAAAAAATGTTTTAATTCATTTTTATTCATTTTTAAGTACAAAAACCATAGTTTAACGCAACGCCTCAAAAATCGGCGGGCTAGGTAGCTCCATCACAACTCGGCAACAGCTTGTCTGAAACAAAAAATCAAAGTCCATTAGATTCAGTATGACACCAGCTACAAAATGACCGTCGGATATAAAGTTTTATCAAACAATAAAAAAATGGCCGATGAAAAACGAAAAAGGTAAAAAAACGCGTTTTTCGCAGTTTTTCGCAAAAAAAGAGTAAACATAAAAATGTAAAAACCATCGAGGGTCATCTTGTTGCGAATCATGTTTACAATATGTGGTTCACATTTCAAGAGAATCGTTTTATTAGTTTTAGAGATACGATGGAGCTAGATTTTGAAAACGTTGTTTGGAGAAAAACGCGTTTGAAGTTTATACTATGAAAAACTGTTACTTAAACTCAATCGGTAATTCCTGCACCGTACAAAATCCCTTCTAAGTGCTCATCATCGTCGATTTCTTCAAGTCTTGCTTGCTTTCGATTTTTTGAATTTTCAAAGCCCCTTAGGGTATTAAGAACACGTGGGTTTGTTTGTTTGAGTTGTCAAAAACAAACATTAAATACGATTTTTTATAACGTCAAACTTTAAATGGGTTTTTTTTCTTCTGGAAACAGCATTTTTCAGCGCCCGGGACGCTCTGCAGCTTCAACGGATAAACCCCTTCACATGCATAACTTCGCTATTGAAAGAAAATTCAATTTACGGAGCCATCAGGGAGCGAATTTTATTAAAAATTGATTGAGGAATCTTTTTTTCGCCTGTTGAAAAAACAACCGGGCAAAAAAATTGGATTTTTATTGAAACGGCTGCCATTTTGTTATGCAGGAATATTTTTTAAAAAACCATAAGGCTCCCCAAATTTAGTCTAGGTTAATCACCTGTCACCAGTTTCAAATGAACTGGCAAGGCTGTGGAGTGCCCCGCGCAGACCAAAACACGCCGTGCATGGCCTTATTTGACGGGAGCTGTAGTCGCCATTTTGGATTCCTTTTTTATAAAGAAAATGGGAATTTACTCTCCATTGATAGAAGAATAAAATACGTTGAAACCCATTTGTTAAGGTATTGATTTTATATGAAAAAAAAATTCCGTAGTTCACGCATTTTTTATGCCTCTCAACGGTAACCTCCCTTCAAGACGAAGTCTAAGCTACGCCACGTGACATACGAGTGCGCAAGAGATAGCTGAAATTTTCGAACAGAAGTTTCTCAGAGATAAATAATATTCAGGGCAATCGAATGTAGTCAAGCTCTGGTTTAGTGGATTCAGCAGAACCTAATGCTTTGTTTTTTTTTTAACTCAAGCGTCTATGGGATAATTCTTTTCGAAAATTAGTGAGGTTATGTTAACGACGCACATGCCCTAAACGCGGGCGGTCGCTGGCGCTGCACACCGATTGTGCCTCCCACTAAAGCCGGTATCTTCTACACCCAGTAATTTTATTCTTCCACGAATGATGGTCAAATGTTTGTATAGCTTTTCCAGCCACGTCGATGAAGCACTCTAAGATTTTCTACCTGGAATAAAGTAGACGGGGAACAAAGGTGTTACGGGCCGCAAACCGAAGAAAAGAGAGATCCGTTGTAAGTATTGGGAAGCCCGAAAAGTTAGCCGCCTCCTCGCTGTAGCGAAAAATATCCGCCAACAATGACCACGTGTTAGATCCACGCCTGTCACATCCACAATACAGTAGATGTGGGAATTGAGAAGGAAACCTTGCGAAACATCGAAACCCGTTCGAGCTCCTCGCTCTACATTTGCAATATACTAGATGTAGAGAATGTAATTTCAACACGATTCAGCGAAATAAAAAAAGTAGCTCCTACAGACATTTTCTACAGCTTGGTGAAATCGGGAAGTATTGGGTTGTGCGAAAAGTAATTTCGTTGTTTTTCCCAACGGAGGCAGTAGTCGTATTTTCAACCAGCCAACTTCATTTCAAGGATATTGCAAGGATTATTTCTAAACAAATTTGTTTGATGCAATTTTTGATTGCAATCTTTTTTTTCGCTGTCCCATTAAATATGCAAAATCATGAGCATCATTTTCGGCATGTTTTGCTTTTTTATCACCGAAAATGGAGGAATACTGTTCAAGCAAGAAAAAAAAATAGGCGACGTGTATGGCGATGATGTGTTGACAGAAGGCCAGTGTCAAAACAGGTTCACAAAATTTCGTTCCGGCAATTTTGCTATTGAAGATGCACCACGTTCCGGAAGGGCAATTGTTTTTTCGAGCTCCTACCAGACATGTCCACAACTAATTCGAAAGTTCAGTGTTTCACCATTATTGATGCCAGAGCTCATACAACTTTGGTAACGCGTCAGAAGTTGTTACAGTTCGGATGGGATGTGCTAACCCACCCACCGTATTGGCCACATCTGCCACATTCCCCATTGGAATCCCATATGCGAATCTACTTTGAATCCTAAATGATGCCCACATTGTTGAACAGAATTCGATAGAATTCTTGATATATCCCATCGTATTCTGTACGTTGTATTTTACCTAAACAAAATATACAGTTATACAAAATAAATGGATCTTAACCCTCCGTGTGCACACTTGTTTTTCGGGGCTTCGGTGTGAACACTGGAGCTTTAAGGGGCATTCCAATTTGTCAAATAGTTTCGGGCGTCAAAAAAATCGGGAAAAAATCATGATCACTTCTCAGAGTATCATACATACTTCAATGAACATTATCCAAAAGTCAGTCGTGTGAAATGTCAAACAGATTTTACAATAAAAATTGAATTTTTTATAAAATGTGGGAAAAACAGCAGTTTAGTTAATAATTCATAACTTTGCAATAAATAAAGATATCAAAAAAGTGCTTTGACGATTTTATTCCTAAGTTTATGTACTTTTAGGAAAAAAATCAGTTATTGAGGTTCGCTAAAAAACATTGAATTATTTTAAAACACGAAAGTGGAGAATGTTTCATAGGATTTATGCATGCAATAAAAATACTGAAACTGAAATATTGAAAGCCAAAGAGTTTTTATTATCAAAAATAAAAAATTCAGTAAGAATATGATATATAATATGAATATGATATATAATGACAACCATATAATGAATCATGGTATGGTTGTCCTCTTGGAGGACAACGAAGTCCGGGTCCTCATCCGCACTGTGCTCCTCTGATACCTCGGTTTCAATTTCCTGCCCATCGTCTTCATTCTCGGATGCAACGTCGTAGGATATGTTGGACGGACGCTGTCGTAGATAATATGCCAACTGCTCCGCATTTCTTTTTAGAAACTCTGTAGCAAGGATAAAGCTTCTCTTAGAATAGAAATACAAAGAATTAACGAGAAAAATCAGAAATTGGTCGTGAAAAAAAACAGATAACCGATAAAAAACGGAAAATATTACACGATAACCTTATTTCAGTTACGAAAGTATATAAAAATGACGAAACAAATGGAAAAAATAATGTGTACTTACCTATGAAAACACTAACGCCGTGTAAATACTGGTGCCTCAATGGCACGGAGAGGATTTGCACCCGGGACCAGATATAGGCAGGCTATCGGATCCCGAGGCCGCGATGCTTGTGCCTTTCCTACTACTACCTAGTTTTTTTAAGTGGGAAAGTTGAGCCCCGCCCTGGTTTCATTTCGGAGAAATTTTAAGTTGCAATTTCAAGTGTGCCTTCAAAGGCACAGTGTTCACACGGAGGGTTCAAACGTATAAATCTTATCTTAAAAAGTATAAATCGCTGAAGGGGCCAGTCCACATTGGAGCCACGAAAAAATCCTATTTTCGCGATTTTTTTAGGTTTTTATAAAAGATATGAATATAAAAGTTGTTGGGCTTGATGAATAAAGTCTTGAAATACATTTAAAAAAAATTTAATTAATTTTCATTCATTTTTAAGTACAAAAATTATAGTTTAACGCCGCAAAAAACGGTGGGCTAGGTAGCTCCATCACAACTCGGCAACGGCTTGTCTGAAACAAAAAATGAAAGTCCATTAGATTCAGTATGACACCAGCTACAAAATGACCCTCGGATATAAAGTTTTATCAAAAAATAAAAAAATGGCAGATGAAAAACGAAAAAAGTTTTTAAAAATGCGTTTTTTTCGCAGTTTTTCGCAAAAAAAAGAGTAAAAATCGAAATTTTAAAACCCCCGAGGGTCATCTTGTTGCTAATCATGTTTACAACATGCGGTTTAAATTTCAAGAGAATGGGTTTGATAGTTTTAGAGATAGAATGGAGCTAGATTTCGAAAACGTTGTTTCGAGAAAAACGCGTTTGAAGCTTATACTTTGAAAAACTCTTACCTAAACTCAATCGGCAATTCCTGCACCGTACAAAATCCCTTCTGATTGCTCATCATCGTCGATTGCCTTTGATTTTTTGAAATTTTCAAAGTGGACTGGCCTCTTAAAAAGTATATCTGGAAAATCGACTTGAATTGCATCACTGAAAATGCACTTTCATTATCGTTTGTTATTTATTTTACTGCACTTTGGCATCATCTAGCTGTCCACACAGCACACGTTTTCGCCACCACACCATTCGTTTAAGGCGTTACCCCCACTTGTAGCGCAAAAAAGGCCTTTTTCATGAATTTTTTAAAAGAAAACTACAAAACTTTTTTAATCGATCAATATACCATCTTAAAGAACATATCTTGAAGAACTTTCAGTATTTTTTTTTATTGAAAAATATTACATTGTTTAGTGGCAAATGGCCGTCAACGAAATAATGTTTTTATATACACGGTTTGCGGTGACCAACATAGCGGCGAAGTGGATCATCTGAAAAAAAAATGCGGATGGATTTAGTCAAATATAAGTATAAACTAGTCTTTAATCGAAGGATTTTAAAAAAGATTCATTTTTCACAAAATGGCGGACAGTCAAAGTTAATGGTTCGATTTTTTCACGAAAAAAAACGGCCGTTTTTTGGCTATAAAGCGGCCATTTTTTTTCGAAAAAAAAAATCGAACGATTAAAGACTACATTTTTATGTATTAAATAAGCCTGCAAAATTTCAAGAAGATCGGTTCATTAGTGTTCGAGTAATCTTGGTCACCGACTTCAGAAATGCCATTTTGAGAAAAACGCGTTTAAAGTTTCAATTTCAGTTTACACGAAGAAAATATTTTTTTTTGTAAACTTACATAGAGTCATCTATTCCGGGCATCAAAAAAACTGCACTTCAAATTGCACTTCAAAAAAATGCAATAAAAAAAAATCGATTTTTTCAAAATCGCAAGTGGGGGTAACCCCTTAAAGAAGAAAAAAGGAATCGATTTTTTGATAGTTGTAAATGTATATCCCGCCTTGACACACGAAGGTTTTCTCATGACTTTTTACACATTTTCTATTTGACCGTGTTAAGAATTCTCAAATGGCGTTCATCGGGGAACGGTGTAGAATCCAATTGGATACCAATAAGGACTCCATTTGTGCAGTGTCCCTAACGATTCCTTTTAGAGATCTGGATGCATCTTGGTACTCCCCAATTAGTTTGTGCACGGTAACGTTAAAGAATATTTTTTGGAAGATCCAAGAAAATGCCGCTGATAATTTCAAATAAAAAATTCTCGAAAGATGACAATCGGGAAATAGCACGGAATCCACTTGGATTCCAATACGGACTCCCTACGTGCAACGTCCCTATCGAATGGTAGGATCTAGGGACTCCCCGACAAATTTCTGCACATCTAGCACCCTCGGAGTATTAAGACCTTAGGCCACAGTAATGGGTATAAAATCATGTGCGAATTTAACCATTTTTTTCGTATGAAAAAGTGATTCACTCATAAAATTAATTACACATCTATTTAGTATGAATATCAAGCTGTTAGAATTTTTTTTTCGTTGTACAAAATGGGCATCTACTGATATTTTCTTTCGTTATCTTTTTTTAGGCACTTCGTGGCGTTGGACATTTAGCATCCACAATTTTTTACCTTGAACAAAAAACAAGGTATTTGAACTTAAGAAATGAATTTTAAGTGAAAAATTTCGTTACAACTGCTCATGAACTGCTCATAAATGAAAAATTTACGATTAATCAGAAATTCCGTACGTACTTCTCTGAGAAATGCAATTAGGAACAGAACATTTAAATTTGAAGTAAATCGAGTGAAAATTGTTGTAGTTGTTCGTCACGCCAATCGGAAAAAAAGCTATTTCGACAAGTTTCGAGTAATCGGCAATTTTGTACATCGAAAAAAAATCTAACAGCTTAATATTTATACTAAATAGATGTGTAATTAATTTTATGAGCGAATCACTTTTTAAAACGAAAAAAATTGTTAAATTCGCACATGATTTTATACCCGTTACTGTGGTCTAAGGCCTTAATTGTTCCGATCTTGAGAAAAAATTTTAAATGTACAATAATATTTGAAAATTTCAAAAAATCCATTTTTTTCCAATTTCATTATCTAATAGTCCAGTATGTCTAGAATATTTTTCTAAAGTTTTAAGTCAATCGGCGTAAAATTCTAGGAGAGAGAGAGTCTTTCGGAATTCCCCCCGTTGGAAAAGACCGGCGCAGGTATATCGCATTTTTCTCAAAACACTATTTTCGAAGTCGGTGGACACGATTTCTCAAAAACGAATGCACCGATCTTATTGAAATTTTGCACACTTCTTCAAAATAGCATTGACTAGTGATTGAACGAGGGTTTTTTTTCGATTACAACTAACTGTACCAAAAATTCAATTATTTTGCAAACCGCTCTGCCGAAAATTCAAATTTCAATTTTTTTGAATCCGTCGTTCAGTCGCGAGCTATACTTATCTATGATCAGAAAAAATTTGGTTTTTTAATTTTAGATAAAGCTATCATGAGTTATTCTGACCACCACGAGGACACTTTTTTTAGGGGTCTCCGGAAACCAGGTCCCACCGTCTGAATTTCCCAAATTTTTGGATGAATTTTTTTTTAAATATTGTTGAAATGTCGGTCTTTTATGCGCTTAACATTTTAAATAAAATAATTTATATATTGTATTAAAGAAAGAGAAAAAATATGCTTTTTCGCTTTGAAACCCACGTAACCCCTTAAACGTTAAAACATTGACTTCAAATGTGGATGTCAAGAATCACTTGGATCACTTGTTTGTAAGTAAAGATCAGAAGTTTCATAAACATGGAATCATGCTACTGTCAGGAAGATGGCAAAAGATATTCGACCGAAATGGTCAATACATAATTCAATAAAAATATTTACATGTCATAAAAAAATTGTCTCTCATTTTCACGAAAAAAAAAACTTTGCCAACAACCCAATAAAAACGATAAAGTAGTTTTTCAGGCTTTGCTCACGTTTTTTTGCATTCCTCACCGTATCACCGGAATAACGTATGCTTATGAAATCTATGTAAATCTTTTTTTACGTATTCCCCTACGTTTCCTAACTTGTGTACCTAAGTCACGAACGGATATCACAAACTTCCGGTACACAGTCACGGAAACCTCTGCATATCTCGGGCTACACTCCCTGCGTCATTACGCGTCCCGGCATTTCGTAGTTCAAAAGTGCGGGGGTGTGAAACTTGAAGGGAACTTGGGATTTTCGAGTACTGCGAAAGTTTTACGAGTGTGCAAATAATTCCAGGGAGAAGGATGAACGAGAAAGAGACACCGAGTTTCCACATAAGTATATAGCTGAGTGAAGAGCACTCAGCTCCTCGTTTGTTAAATCCAACGAGCAAGACCATGTACCGATTGTTGACATATGGAAATGGCTCTGAATAATTTTCAAGGTAAAGACAGCTCGCCGTGACTGATGCGTGGCCGGCCGGAATGGCTCCCGAGAAATTGGAAGAAAAATGTTTGCCAACGTTTTCACGGCGAAGCAGGAAAATCGAGTGTGACTGAAAAACCTAATTACTCATGGGCTTCAAGAGAAGAAGTTCGTAAAAATGGATGCGGCTGATTGCAGCGGCACCTGTCTTGCCCTGTTTCGGCTTTGAGACCTCCCTCGGACACTGAGAGTACTTACTTTTTTCTCCTCATTTACAGACCTTTTAGTTTCCGTTGATTACGCAACTTCTTCAACACCACCGCAGTTTAAACCATTTAAGGGGGAAGATACCTTTAGGCGAGTGAAAAATTGCCTTGAAATTTGTTTAAGGGGTTACGCCTAGTTCGAATTTTCGAAAAAATCGATTTCTCGGTTTCGACAGAATTTTGTAATATAACCTTTCAAAAATATCCTCCGAAAATTTCAAGTCGGTCCGTTGAAAATTGGGGGAGTTATGAGCGTTTTTATCTACGTATATCCCTGACGTGAAACTTTAAACGCGTTTTTCTCGGAATGACTTTTTCAGAATCGGTGACCAAAATATCTCAAAAACAACAAATTTCACAGACATTTTTTGTATATCAAAAGGCAGTCTTTAATCGAAGGATTTTTATTTTTCAATGCATACTTTTTTTATGTCAAGGAAAATAGAGGGTTTTTTTCATCGAAATTTCGACGATCACTTTCGATCGGCGATCATTTTTTCAAATATCATTATTTTATCGAATCCTTCGATTAAAGACTAGATAATACGGTACAAAAACTAAATTCATTCGGTTTTTTTATTTCAGATGATTTGTTCCCGAGCAGGAGTGGTCACCGTGAAGGACCTTTTTTGCACAGCGGTCCGTGCAATTTACTGTATCTCCGTCGTTGATAAATATTTCCCGATAAAAAAATGGTCAAAGATACTTGGAATGATATGCTTTACTATGAAAAAAAGATAAAAACCTGCACCCATTTCCCAAAAAAAATCACGAAAACACCTTTTTTCCCGCCGCGAACTAGGTGTAACCCGTTAAGGGGAGACATACACCTGGTTGGTCGAGGTCGAGGATTTAGAAGCTATGAACATTCCGTCGACCGTAGAAGACCTACACTATGGGCCTGGTATCGATGATTCCATGTAAGTTGACAAATTTCATGATTTATTCATTCCCAAATTTTCAAACGCGTTTTTCTGAAAACCACGTT
Source organism: Ophion slaviceki (assembly GCA_944452715.1). Classification (NCBI taxonomy): domain Eukaryota; kingdom Metazoa; phylum Arthropoda; class Insecta; order Hymenoptera; family Ichneumonidae; genus Ophion; species Ophion slaviceki. The sequence goes on from OX101790.1 coordinate 43,055,507, forward strand.
TTTCAAATCGGTACCCAAAATTTCTCGAAAACCCATGAACCGATTGCCTTGAGGTTTCTTGTGGTTATTCTATACACCATTATCTAGTACTTGACATAAAATTTTTTTCCCGTTACTTAGTTTTTGTTTTATAGGCAAAATAATAACTAATTTTTTGCCCAAAAATCACTATTTATGTTCAAACGTCCGCCATTTTGTCATAAATCGATATTTTCAAAATCCGCTATGACAAGTACTAGATTATTATATCTAATTTAATAATCTTTTTGTTTTTTTTTTCAGATGATTTTTGAAGAAACGCCAGTGGGTACCGCATACGCAGATTTTTTTACGACGCTCCAAGGATCATACAATATCCTTGTATATTTTTGATATTATTAAATGAAGAAAATTAAACATATTTTTGAATGTATATACTTTTAGACAATGAAAACCCCAATCCGAAATTTTAAATAGTTTTCCTTGAAAAAATTCACAAAAATGACCTTTTTCCGGCTCCTAGGTGTATATCTCCCCTTAAGAAAAGACTTCTCCCTCATTTTTGAGACCTTTGGCTGTTACATGGTATTTTTTTTTATTAATCTTTAAAAGTGGCGGAGGTATGGCACGGTCATCTAAACGGGTTGCGGCGGATGTTGTCAGACTGCGTGTAACGTTGCATCCGCGGGATTCATCTGAAAAAAGACCAACGAAGATTTTTTTATCATTAACCCTCATACGCAGAATATGAACCAAGAAAATGTGAGAAATGTTGAAAATTGATGAAATGGTACACTTTGAAACGAAAAGATTGAATTTTCCGAAAAAAAGTTACATTTTACAGAAAATACTTTTTTTCTATTAATTAAGGTAGATGTAAGAAAAATGTGTATAAACAAATCGGAAAGTTTTTGTAAAAAACTTGTAAAGCAAGTTGTGCAAACGAAACTCGATTATTATTATTATATTACTTTTTTTCTATTTTCGCAAACATTCAGGATCATGTTTTAGACACCAAAGATAGAAAGATTTATACCAAATTTCCTTAGAATCGGTCGAATTGCCATATCTCCGACAAATTCAACGATTAATTTAAAAAAAATACCTTAACAGTTAATAGTAGTAATAAAATATACCGTAAGTCTCAAAAAGGGTAAAGAAATCTTTCTTTTGAAAAATCATGAAAATCAGCAAACTTTTTTATCGTATATACGTATCTCCCACTTTAAAACGTGCATTCTTTCAGGTTCGTTTTCGAACTAGCCCGCCCGCGAAAAAAATGTATTAAAAAAATCAAAGCCAGTCCAGAGCTCAACCGACCGCGCATTGTGTTTTACATAAAATATGAAAACATAAATAAAATAAATAAAATATAGTATATGAAACTATAAAACGAGTGCAGTTTTTCCCAGACTCCGACAGTAGATCGATCGATCCTTTCCAAATCGACGGTCCGGATTGCGATTTCCCTTCGGCACAAATCAAAGTCCAAAGTGGGGAAAACGAGGGTCAAGTGACAACTGTCGGTGAGACCGTCTTTCTGCCGCGTTAAGGACAACCGGAAGTACGCATCGGAAAGAACGAAAGTGAGCTTGCAATGACTCGCCATTATCGCGTTTTTATCATACGTAGTTCAGCTGTGGACGTAGCCACTGGAGAAAGACCACACGAATCCTCGCGCCTCTGCGTTTCCCTAATTGTTCTTACATGTAATTTCAATCCGACTTTCATCTTATCGCTGAATTACATCGAATAATTCGTTCTCTCCGTGCTCAGAGCTCGTGAAGCCCAAGTGCTACACGTCGCGGGAGTAATTATAAATGTAACGCTTCCGTGAAAAAGTTCACGTGGATAGACGAAAAGCCACGATTGAAAATCATTTCTTTATACTTTCCCCTATTTAGTTGCAAGAGTGCTTGAAAACCTTTTCGAAACTTTCCAATTACTTTTTTACCAATTGAATTTTATTCTGTAAAAGTTCGATATATTTTATTTACTTGTCATTTCTTTCCTATAAGTTTGACAGATATTTCGAAATATTTTTTGTCTTCGTTGATACTACAAAATATTTTGTACGTTCCATTCCTCAAAAAAAAGGACAAAATCACGCATGTGTGTGCTCCAAAATGTTTCGGCACTTTCTATTCCTTTTTTTGAAAGTTTTTCATCTTTCTTTTGTTTTATTTGCACATGGGGATCCCGTGACGAGAAGGATTCACGAAGTTTGCATGATGACAATTTCCGCAGGTAGCAAAGGAGCAAATCGTTCTCTCAATGTACACACATATATATATATATATATATATATATATATATATATATATATATATATATTGACTCCGATTCTCGTTCAGGTGTATATACGGATGAAAGTTCGAGACAGCCACCCTCGAAGTGGGAGTAAACTCTCTCTCTTTGGTCTCAGCTGATCATTAAAGTCAGCGTACACTGGTCAGTCAAACTTTCACGCTCCGCGATATTCGAAGTTGTTTCGCGTCGTTCACGGGGGCCCGCCGTGTGTGTCATTATTACGAGGATACGTTCGGGATACAGTTACGCTCGCGAGACATCGAATTGCATATTACGCTCGCGAAACTTGCGGTAAAGAAAAATCGTGATTGAGTTTGCCCGGGGGTAAAAAAGTTGGAGATGAAGTTTCGTATGCCCTGCGCGATGAGAATATTCGATACGAGTGTAATCGTACTCCACTCGAAATAACATAATCGCAAAGTGCGCAATATTTGTTGCGCACGTTGCTGCAAGAAATACAAATAGAACTTGACGAAATTGCGCCGGCCAACGATAGGGCGGAATCGACGAATCCCAACTTCCGGTTTTGTCCCGAAGACGCGTCAAAGTTTCGTGACATTCGATAGAAGCTTCGCGTGTGTACGTTGCCAAAGGTAAAGATTGCGCGCGCATCGTCAAGTTCGCGCGCGTATAAAGAGCGATCAAGGTGAGGGCGATTCGCGGACAACAACAAAATCGAAGGTGGAGATCGATTTTCATTGTGATGTTGGGACGTTGAGGCTCTCGCAGTGGTGAACGGGTCTACAGCGTCGAGATATTGTTGGTGAAAGTTCACGGCGCGAATAGGAACGCAACTGAAGATGTGCAATCGTTTTGCGCAGCCTCCGGGGCCTTTGATATCGAGATGACGTACCGTAAAATGGGGTTACTTTGAACATATTTTGAAAATTTTTTGTAGGTTACTTTTTTAAAATCTTTAAGGGGTCTCTTCCCTTTATACGCTAAAAAGGCTACTTTCATGATTTTTTATAGGTTTATATTATAGATATTGATATAAAATTTGTTACACTTGATAAATACACTTTCGAAATACATTTTAAAAACAAATTTGCTGTATTTATGTGACCCAAACAAACTTTAAACGCGTTTTCCTCGAAACAACGTTTTTCGACGGCTTGTTGATAAAATATTCGAAACTAATGAACCGATCCTTATGAAATTAAAACCACATAGCTATAGCGTTGATCAAGGATTTCTTTAAATTTTGATATTTACTATTTTTTTGCCAAAAACGCTGAAAAAACATGTTTTTTTTCGAAAAATGTCCGCCGTTTTGTTATTTTTGCATATCTCAAAAATCGTATGATATGCGCTATAGCCATTAACATACTGAATCTAAAACCGTTTGATTTTTTGTTTCGGATGATCCATCTCCAAGATTTCATCAACAGCCCAGACGTACCATTTTTTTAGGACTTTTTTTTAACTACCATTTTCGTCTATAAATAGTGACTTAAATAAAATTTGTTTTACATGCATTTGGAAAGTGTATTTATTAAATGTAACATTTTTTATATTAACATCTATAATATAAACCTATCAAAAATTCATGAAAATAGCCTTTTTTGAGTCTAAAGTGAGAAGATCCCTTAATTCCAACTTTTTCGCTCCAATAGAACAATGTGTCCTTTGGCTGTCAAATGTATAAGAAAGTCAAGCCCCCCCCCCCCCCCCCCACAATGTTATATATATATATATTCTTTTTAAGTGTCAAAGTAACCTCAAGTGTGGGGTTTCTTCAACAAAGCATTCAAATGCGACTTATGTCAAAGAATAGCGGTTACTTCGAAATCATTTTGATAAAAAAGAAATGTAATATTTTCTGCATTATACATGGAATTAAATGAAAAACAACGATTTTTTACAATCAAATTGTCATTTTTATTAAGGAAACATTTTACATCAAAATATCAAGTACCTAGGGTACTATGAAACGCACTTAATCAGTCTTATAATTATCATCGACATCAATATCAACTCGAGCAACATTACGATCAACTTTAGCAACATTACAATAAACTTAAACAACACATTTAAATGCGCACACATTTGAACCGCATTTCGGCGCTCTGTTAAACGAACCCCAAAAACTGTCAAAGTTACCCTTAATGTCAATTCAAGCCGTAGATACACGAATGCAAGTGCAGTGAACACGATCGTGTGAAAAATAGAGTCGTCTTTTCAGAATAAAGGACACCCGTATCCGAAGGCCATGCAGTAACATATGAGGCCCAATAACAACAACAATAACGATAATATTGCAAAATATAAACAAAAAACGCAATATTCGTAAGCAGTGGATGATAAAAAACAAAACGGACAATGTTAAATGCAAAGGAGTAGATAAGATAGATCAACGGGGAGCAAAGTTCCTGCATTCCGGAAGTGCAAGCATCAGCTTGACTTTGCTAGAGATACCGAAGCGTAAAGAAAAATTAACAAACACATCCTCATTTCACTGACGTTCAGTCGAGGCGTAATCGCCACGTGTGTTGCAACGAACGAGAAACGGACCACGTGGGGATGATTTTCATCTGAATGGCAAAGAGAACCGAAAAAAAAACACATTGAAAGTTTGCTCGTTTTGTATGGAAGTGTCATGATCGTTATTCCTCCGCGTCAATGCTAGTTTCTCGTTTCGATAGCGTCGCGACAGGACGAGGCGAGAAAAATAAGACACGAAAAAGCATTGAGTAGCCTGTACTCGTTTCACGCGTCAGGTACGTGTGTAAGTGTAGAAATTGGGAGAAGCAACGTTGAGTGATTTTGCTCCTCCGGTGTCAGTTTGACGCGAGAGGCGACACGGAGCAGAAGCATTCCCCGTAATATCATATCAGAATTTCGATTTGTCCGAATCATTTTTATCGCTCGTTCTCCAGCCTCGTTCAGCCTGTCTCGGCCCTTGACCGCTCGACTTGCGGCTCATACGGCCAAAGTGGCGCAGACGAAAACTGACACTCAGCCACCTGAGTGAGACGAGAAAAAAAAGTAGATGTCGATTAGCCGAAATTTCAATCTGCTCGAACGATTGAACGAGAAAAGAAAATAAATCGAGGACTGCGGGAATCCTGAGGAATGTAAAATTGATGGATATAGAAATAAATGACAATAGGAGGTAGAAGAATGCCAGGATCAATAATGGCGAGAAATTCGAGAGCCTGGTTATGTCTTCTGATTATTTGTAATGTACTGAACGTGTGCACCGCGTACAACGTGCTTCTGGCAACGATGGGAGGCACGAAATCTCACACCGTACCATTCATCGCCCTTGGCACGGCCTTAAAATCGAGGGGTCACAACGTCACGTTGGTTAGCGCGTTTTCCGGTCCCGCGGCGAACAATGATCTTCAGGAGCTCGTGCCATCGATACTCGAGGTACGTAACGGCAATCAACTTGGTCAAGTGCTCGGAAATTTCTCATCATCGTGGACTCTTGAAAATTGAGGGGGGAGATACCTCAGGCGAGGAAAAAACTGCTGATTATCGTGATTTTCTTTTTTAAAGGGAAGATTCACCTTTTTGAGACTTAGGGCATGTTTTATTACTGCTTTTGGCTGTTACATGGTATTTTTATTTTTTTTATTAATTCTTTAAAAATGGCGGAGATATGGCGCGTTTAGAAAAAAGGGTTAAGTCGGATGTTGTTAGACGGCGTGACACGTAGCGTCTGCGGGATCAATCTGAAAAAAAACCAACGAAGATTTATCTTTCATTGACACTCGTACGCAGAATATGAACCAAGAAAAAGTAAGAAATGCTGAAAATCGATGAAATGGTACGCTTTGAAATATAAAGATTGAATTTACCGAAAAATGACTTAATTTTGCCATAAACAAATACTTAAAAAAAAATTCGCAAACGTTTAGGGTCATGTCTTAGACAATGAGGTTGGAAAGATGTATACCAAATTTCATCAGAATCGGTCGATTAATTTCTTAGCTATGGATGACGCCAGTTTTGAAAATGCAGTTTAGAAGACCGTACCATGTCTCCGCCATTTTTAATGATTGATAGAAAAAAAAATGTAACAGCGAAAAGTAATTATAAAACATGCTCTAACAAGGAGCATCACTTAAGTGTCCGCCGTCGATTTTGTTGAAACGCACACATTTGAAAGCATCGAAAAGATTAGGCACGTATTTTTTTTCTATCTGCGGAAAACGGCTTCAAGGGAGGAAACCACCCCTCAAAGGTGTGTCGAGGGATGGTTTTCCAGTTCCGCCCTCAAGCAGTCCACCTGAAAGAACGAAAAACCAAAATTCGTCTAATATAAAGAGATGAAAATTCCATTATAGATAACTGTAGAAAATAAAAATTAACGAGTCACACGCCTTTTTTTGAGCCCCCTCCCTGAAAACGTTTTTCCGCAGATGAAAAAAAAAATACGTGTCTGATAGTTTTTAATGCTTTATTACAGCCATACTCAAAGTGTGCTCCGCGGAGCTCTGGGGCTCCGCAAGGCCTTTGCTACACTGTAAAAAAAGTCATTAAATTTACTATACTTTTACAATTGAAAATTTCTAAACTCGGAATATGAAACGCAAATTCGCACTTCAGTAATGGAAACTTCAGTAATGGAAATGAATTTTCATAGATGCGTATACATTTTAATATATGGGACATTGAATATTAGTATGCTGCGTATGAGTTTTTCAACGCGCATCATAATCATACAAATATTTGTTTGATTAATGCAACAAACGTATATGATTTCCATATTTACACAAAAAGTTTTAAAATCACAATATGACTATTATTTTTAACTTCATTCTGTTGAAAAGTACAATACCTTGTACATTGAATATTACAAAAAACTGTTTAAAGAAATATGAAATTTAAAATACTTTTACAATACTATGGCAAATGAAATTTCAAAACTTAGTATATGAATGAATATTTAGGCTTTAGTGTTGTAAAATTCAATACCGGACCTACATTTCATACGGTTTTACATTTCGTAATACGTACGAATTGAATATTAATACAATATCTACAATTTTTCAAGGCATCTAATAGAAAAATGAATATTCTTAGTTGAAAAATACAACAAGCGTTTTGAATATATACAATGTAGATTCTGATAGACTGGAGAATATTTAGAAATGAATAGGACATTTACAATACGAAGGCACGTACATTTTCTGATTTACAACGAGACTGCTGAGCCTGGATCTCGCGAATCGGGTTCTCCTTTCGCGGGGTGAAAGTTGAAGACCTCCGAATTAACGTCGTTTTTTATTTTTGTTCCAATAGGCCTTAGTTGCTGAGATATCGCGATTTGAAAATTTGGGAATTTCGGACGGAGCCAAGCCGGTTTCGGCTCGCGCGTAGAGTACGTTGAGCGTTGATACTTGAGACAAGAGCGGCCGTAGCTAGTACGGTAATACGACGGACTGGCACTGAAAGTTCATGGTTCGCGTCCCCGTGCTTTTTTTTTAATTCAATTTTTTTTCTTTCTAATCTCTTTTAAGACTTTGCATGTGCAGATAAATAAGAAAATTCGAAAATATGTATTACTAGTTTTATTTATCTATTATATTAAAATAATTAATCCAAAAATGAAGTCACAATTACATAGCAAAATAATATTGTATAACAAATAATTAATCTAATAATCAAGTCACAATTACAAAGCAAAATAATATGGTATAAAAAATAAATAATTAATCTAATTCACACTTGCAAATTTCGCGGCAGGTAATTATTCTGATTCTTCTTCTATCAGATCGGTATGCTGACAAATTGGAGGGAGGAAACCATCGTAAAAGCAAGGGAAGCACAAAGGCTTACGACACCACGAACATAAGATGAACGCAATACCACCGCAACCACATTAATTATTTTAATATAATAGATAAATAAAACTAGTAATACATATTTTCGAATTTTCTTATTTACCTGCACATGCAGTCATGAGAGATTATAAAATAAAATAAAAATTGAATTAAAAAAAGGATGGGGACGCGAACCGTGACTTTTCAAGTGCCAACCCGTCGTCTTACCGTATTAGCTACGGCCGCTCTTGTGTCAAGCATTAACGCTCAACGTACTCTACGCGCCAGCCGAAACCTGCTTGGCTCCATCCGAAACTCCCAAATTTTCAAATCGCGCTATCTCAGCAACTAAGGCCTATTAGAACAAAAATAAAAAACGACGTTAATTCAGAGGTCTTCAACTTTCACCACGCGAAAGGAGAAACCAATTCGCGACATCCAGGCTCTGCCTTCTCCTTGTTAGTATGTGTTTATTCGGATAGTCTGATTTAATATATAATTCAGTGCAGAAAACTTCAAATTCGTGCTTTGGTCAGCATGTTAAATCAAATCATAAAAAAACGTATCGAGTAACACCAAATCTAAAGTAAGTGATTAACACCCGCTGTGATGGTCTAGTGGTTAGCGTGCTCGCCACTGAACCAGCGGACGGAAGATCCCGGGTTCGAATCCTAGTCGCGTACATTTCGTCGTGAAATGTTTTTCTTCGGCATTTCACGGCGAAAATACAACTAAGTTAGAAATACGATTGTAGTCATGATGAATATAATACAGAGTGGCGGGGGGGAGTGCCTGCGGCCGCAAGGAGAACAGGGGAAAGTAGAGGGGTAACGGTCACAATGAAGGGGTAGGATAGGAATAAACGCGAGAAATTAACACCGAACAAAAGCAGCAAGTCTAATTAAAAACCCAAATCGATTCGCATTAATTTTTATCGCAGAAAGTAAATAATAACAATTACACTAACCTAACACCGTAAAATTAATACACTTTTCTATGCCAATTTTACTTTTTTTTAATTAAAAAATGCAATCTGTGCGTATTAATTTTAATACGCTCACAATAGATACCTTGCGATACGTATATGATTTTTCCAGTACTTAAGTGTTGCGATATTACTGAACGATTATTAGACATTCGAAAAGCAGCCCATTGATTTTCAAATGACAATATTAAAATTCATAAACGGTATCTGTAAAAAGACTTCCTACACTTTTATATTAATTTTAATACAGATTTTTTTTACAGTGTAGGGCTCCGCCGAAAAAGAAACAACTTCATATCTCCCAATAAATGGAAATAATTTCATCAATTTATAGCGGAATTAATACGTTGTTATGTAAAGTACACATTTTTTGTGCGATTTTCGGCAAGAGTACAATATCGAAGCCGCCAAGATTTAACAGTGAATTTAGGGTTATCGAGACAAAATAAACAAAATATGAAGAATGGTAAAAGTTGATATTTCGCTCATTTCGCGTTCAAAGTAGAATTCTTTGATAGTTATTGAAAATGACCAGTTTTTCGAATTTGAAAATTTCAAACGCCCTCAGGCAAGGTAACTTTTAAATTTATAGATTCAACAGTGTCTTAGAAGCCAAAAATGTATTTTAAATACCACTACCATGTTTTCCTCGCTTATAAGTGCGACTAAACAGAGAGTAAAGTAGTACTTTTAATCACTAGGAGTCCGAAGAGGGATTAAAAATGTACGGTTCATTCCTCTTCGGACTTGTAAGGCTCTAAGTTTATGTAACATGTATCGTTTAGTAATTTGGTGTAGTACTTATATGGAACAATTCTTATGTTTATAAACAAACAGAGAATACGAACCAATAAAGCATTATAATCTTGGAATTTATGTTCAAAATAACGTGAATACTACGTTTAGTGGTATTTATATGATTACTAAACAAACCCAAACAAAGGAATACTTTTTGAAGCTCGCCCGGTCAATTTCCCTTATTTGCGATAAAATAAAGATATTGTACCCACGAGCCAACAACAATCGTTGAATTTTTGCGTATTTCGAATTACCCCTAAAAGCGCTCATAATACCTTAAGGAAGCCAAAACGGCAATTTGTTTATTCTCGAAATTCTCATTTTTTGGTTCAAATATCAAGAATCAACGGTCAAAACTTCGCGCCCCGGATATCGTACTATCCCCCGATTTTCATTAAAAAATAAACACCAGGTTTTGCTTATTTTAGGGCTGCGTAAAATATTTAGTGTGTCAAAAGGGTTCCGTCGCCAAAAAAATTGGAGAACCGCTGCTTTATCACATATATCAGTTTCGACAAAATCGAAGGCGGACACTTAAGTGATGTTCCTCGTAAGTCTCGAGAATGGTGAAGAAATGTTGCCTTAAAAAAAAATCTAAACCTAAAATCTAAATATCTAAAAATCTAAACTAACCTAAAAAAATGCGGAAAAATGAAAAAAGCGACCGATCGCGTTTTCATCGTCTCGTCGCTTATTACCAATTGTCATCACTCATACACGTTCTCTTAAGGGGTTAGGCCACAGTAACGGGTCTAAAATCATGTGCGAATTTAACACATTTTTTTCGTATGAAGAAGTGATTCACTCATGAAATTAATTACAAATCTATTTAGTATGAATAACAAGCTGTTAGAAAATATATATATATATTTTTTCCATGTACAAAATGGCCGACTACTAATATTTCTTTTGTTATCTGTTTTTACGCGCTCCGCGGCGTGACATTTAGCATCCACAATTACTTACCTAGAACAAAAAACAAAAATTCTCGTCAATCTACATTAGAATACGTAGAGAAGTAGGTACGGAATTAAAAAAATATTGTTTTATTCAAAAGTTGTAGGTATTTGAATGAATTTTCAGTGAAAAAATTTGTATAAAACTGCTCATAAAATGAAAAGTTTTCGATCAATCAAAAATTCCATACGTACTTCTCTGCGAAATGCAATTAGGAACATAACTTTTAAATTTGAAGTAAATTGAGTGAAAATTGTTGAAGTTATTTGTCACGCCAATTGGAAAAAACTGTTTCGAGAAAAACGCGTTTAAAGTTTTAGGTACTCTATGGCCGCGCCAGAGGTGGGCTTACGTTATACGCTCAAAGTTGGTAAAAAAAAATGTTCTTGCTATAAATCGAATAGTAACTTATTCTTATGACGATAAAGCAACGTTTTAGCGAAAAAAAGAAATCCCTTTTTTGAAAATTTTACTACGGCCTTACCCCTTAATTAACATTGACGAGACTTCGTCACGAGTCAACTAAAAAAGTCACGGCTTTCTGTCGCAGGCTTACGTTGGCAATTACACGTCCGAGTGGGACCTAGTGGGTTCGCGATTTCGTAACGAGCTGCCCCTCTCGCCCTGGGACGCAATGAGATACGGCTGGGAAGCTTGCGAGGCTTTGGTTCAGGACGAAACTTCAGTTTTTGGTATAAGGAGACCCTACGGTAATTCGAGATATCGATGGGACGTCGCGGTACTCGACGGTTCTTATCCCGAGTGTCTACTCGGGATACTTCACGGCGAGAAAGTACCCACGGTGATGCTCAACACGGTGAGTATCTTTTCGAGTACCGATAAGACTTCTCCAAGAAGTTGCCACGTTCTCCAACTTCGACACCAGTCTATCCTTCGTGTTCGTCTCCGCAGCGAATGCACGAAAATGTAATTTAGGCAATAACTGACAACTCGGCTGCTGAACACTATTTCGGGGAGTCGAGAGCGCATTCATTTTTGGCAGGATTTGGACTTTGTACAGCTGAAGTTTAGACGGATACAGTTATACGGAGGTGAACGATATATGCTCGCATGTACAGGGCCACTGGTCACTGGTCACGATCCCGTGAAAGGGGCGTGGAACATGTTTTCCGCTATCAAATCACCCAGTTATGCTTTATGCAAAAGTGAACCATTTTCGAGATATTATTTTTTGCTTTAAGGCGTCACCCCCACTTGTAGCGCAAAAAAGGCCTTTTTCATGATTTTTTTTAAAGAAAACTACAAAACTTTTTTAATCGATCAATATACCATCTTAAAGAACACATCTTGAAGAACTTTCAGTAATTTTTTTATTGAAAAATATTACATTGTTCAGTGGCAAATGGCCGTCAATGAAATAATGTTTTTATATACACGGTTTGTGGTGACCAACATTGCGGCGAAGTGGATCATCTGAAAAAAAAATGCGGATGGATTTAGTCAAATATAAGTATAAACTAGTCTTTAATCGAAGGATTTTAAAAAATATTCATTTTTCGCAAAATGGCGGACAGTCAAAGTTAATGGTTCGATTTTAACGAAAAAAAACGGCCGTTTTTGGCTATAAAACGGCCATTTTTTTCGAAAAAAAATCGAACGTTTAAAGACTACATTTTTATGTATTAAATAAGCCTGCAGAATTTCAAGAAGATCGGTTCATTAGTGTTCGAGTAATCTTGGTCACCGACTTCAGAAATGCCATTTTGAGAAAAACGCGTTTAAAGTTTCAGTTTCAGTTTACACGAAGAAAATATTTTTTTTTGTAAACTTACATAGAGTCATCTATTCCAGGCCCATACAGAAGTATGGGCCCGGATACTTATACTTAAAAAAAAGGCAATAAAAAAAATCGATTTTTTCAAAATCGCAAGTGGGGGTAACCCCTTAAGGCGGGAGCCTGAATTAGAAGGTTCGAAAAATCTTTTTTCATAGTTGTTTAAATCGATAGACAAACTATTCAAGAATATATGTACAAAGTTTCAGAGGCTAATTGTAAATATTTTCGAACATACAAGGCCGAAAGCAGAGGAGCGATTGATATTTGATATTGATATTTCCTATTGAAAATTTTGAAGCGCGTTTTCTCCAGTTTTCATTTTGACGATTTTTCCAAATTGGCGGGCGTGATAGCAAAAAAACTCAACGACCTATTGAATCAAACCAAAGTTTATTTTCTTTAGTATGAAAATCTCTTCAAAGTGAATTAAAAGAGTCGTTGAAAAAGTATTTTCAAATAATTTTTATAGCACGTTAAAGTGTTTTTTTAACACTTTTTTTCAAACCTGAGAAGAGTTATAATTTCACGATTTCTTCAGCTTTTTCTCAATTCGCCCAGAAGAAAAATATATGACGATTGAAAATTTTATTGGTTTATTTGGTTCAGTCAAGAATTACGAGCTGCATTTTTCCCGCCGATTGGGGCCTGCAGTGGCAAGACGCACATGGAGTAGGCTGATAAATCTGCAGTCATTTATTGTTTCATGTTGAATGTTTGTCTTTATACATTATACAAGTATACAAGTATACATGAAAAGATACCTCAATGTTTACGGGCTCAGTTGTTTTTTCCCTTCTAAAAAAATTTCCGAAAAAACGCTTTTTAGGACCTTCTAATTCAGGCTCCGACTTTGAAGCACGGGGTGGGCAAGTTTAGAAATTAATTAAAAAACTGCTGTATGGAATCAAACTTTTTTTAATTATTGGTAGCTCGAGGACACAGTAAAAAAAGAATTATCAACAATAAAATGAGAATAGCCTGCAAACATTTTTGAATTAGCAGCGTTTTGGACCCCTAATTCAAAAATGTTTGCAGATTATACTTATTTTGTGATTGATAATTCTTTGTTACTGTGTCCTGAAACTACAAAGAACAACAAAATTCGATTCCGTGAAACAGTTTTTTTTAATTGATTTTTAGAGTTACCTACCCCTCACTAAAAAAAAGAATGAAACAATATCCTGAAAAAGGTTCGCTTTTGCGTAAAGGATCAAAGGGTTATTTGCTAGCGGAAAGCATGTTCTACAACCGTTTCACGGGATCGCAATCAATAACCAGTAGCCCTGTGTATATGTAAATAGGGTGTCCTGTTATGAATAGATAATCCCGCAACTGTCGATAGGTCAGATCATGTCCTACTATATGCTGGAATTTCAGTTTAGTAAAAGTTCCACGGTTTTCCAGATTTTGGGCTTTATGTTATTTTTTGATAAAAATCATCTGATTTTGGTTTTTCGCGTGTCATTTCTACAAATGATATGGATCGACAATAACTAAGCAACTTTTTTAAGTAATTGACATGAGACGCGTAGTACTTTGTTTTTTACACCGCAGACTATCAAAGATGTTCGAATTGGTTTGTATGATAATTCTGCACAAGATCTTTTTTCGTGAACTTTCCCTAACATTTAAGGTTAAAAAGAAGACTTTTCCAGATAAAACAAATAACAAATAACAGGTCAAAAAAGTTGTCATTGGTCGACATGGCATGCGAAAAATCAAAATCACGTGATTTTTATCTCGAAAACCGTGGGACTTTTATTTAACTGAAATCCCAGCATATAGTAGGACATGATCTGACCTATCGACGGTCGCAGGATTATCCATTCATAACAAGACACCCTGTATATATATATATATATATATATATATATATATATATATATATATATATATATATATATCTTCGCCAGAGCTGATCCGTCCACAGAAAACCCAAAGTGTACGATGAAAGCTACGCTAACAGTCGATCAAACTTTGAGTGCTGAACTCCGTGCCTGCAAACGAAAGTTGACCAGCGCCCAAAACCGACCACCGCACTGGCCAAGCTAATTCTCTAGGTCAACTGTTTGGAAAAAAGCGGTCAAGTGCGTGGCAGGCTGACAACGTATGGAAGATACAATCCTAGACAAATATGGATCCAATTGTTATTTTTTAAATATACGACTTGTTTGTAAAGTGCAGATGTTGGTAGATGTATGTAGATGTATGTAGACCTGCTTCCAATTTACCATTACATGTATTTTCATTTTATCAAATTATCGTTTGATGACGAGGTCGGGAATTTACACACAATTGGTACTGTCTTGCTCACTTCGATTTTTTTTAATTGAAAAATATTGATATACCATGAAGTTATTATTATTGAAACAATGTGCCGTTTCAAATAAGATTGCGAATATTAAACTTTAATAGAATGAATCTTTTGAGAGTGTATATGCCGCGTCTTAGGACTGCCGCTGTTTTCGAACCGCTCAACTAATTACAGCTTTGCCGTAGAGTTCGGTAGAACGTATGGGAGAGCCAAACCAGAAAATCACCAGATCTTTAGTATGTTGCAATTACACTGCGATTTGGTAGTAAATGACTGTAATATTCATCACAAACTTTAATTCGTTAATTAATTGCTTGCACAGAAAATCCAAAATATTCTGGAGCATTTATTTATCGTGATCTTTCGCATTCCCGATTTTTTCATCTCTCTGGTAACCCATCCGTCTTTTTGGGGCTAGGGCTAGTTGTAAAAGTCTAAAACTCATTTTTTTCAAAACCGATACATTTTGACAGTAGATCTTATAAATGTTCCCTGAAAATTTCAAGGTGATTGGAACAAAATTGACAGATTTTAAGACTGTTATGTTGACGCCCGACAGAACGCTCGGAGCGTCGTTCGAAACTTTAAACGCTTTTTTCTAGAAAGTACGTTTTCAAATTCAATGAGCAAAAAATCTCAAAAACTGCATCGATCTGTCAGAAATTTTTGGATCTTCTTCTAGGGGTAGAAGTGTAGTCTTTGATCGGAGGATTTTTTTCCGATCTATGCTTCCGATTTGATGAACGAAAAATACAATTTTTTCGCAAAAATCAAGACTCTCACTTTGAACACGCAATATGTGTTTTTAATTTGATTTAAACTCAAAATTTAAATCTAACTTTGAACACGCGATATTTGTTTTAATTTGATTTTTCTGAAATTCCTTCGATTAATCATAAGATGAACTGATACATTAACGAAATCTGTTTGATTTTTCGATATTGAATAACCTGTTGAATACCGATATTCAATAACCTCAGAAGGGTGTTGCTCGCCGTAAAAGACGTTTTCGAGAGGTGCTTCCCAGACATGGGCTATGAATCGATTATAAATAAATATTTCTACACCAAAAATTACCGAGTATTCTTCAGATGACACTTTGTCAAATACCTAATTTTCGTAGAAATGTATCATCGCGATTTTCTATTTCACAAATCCCAAAAATGAGTTGTTTTCGACTGTTATAGCTAGGCATAGCCAGCAAACTACGCAATCATTTTATTATTGACTACAAACCTTTTCAGATCGGCTCGTTATATTTTCGAACCGTGCGGAATAATGATAAACGGTTTATCTTATTTTTCCTTCGAAACTAATTATTCAATAGTAACAGCAATAACTTCACTGAAAAGAAACATTAACTTCGCGAATTATTTCGGATCTTCAAACCGAAGGGTTGCAAGGCAGAGGCTAAACGGAACGCTAAAAATTATAATCAAAGATTGCCACTCGGTAATCTTTGCTTGCAAAACTACAAACGTCTCGCGCATTGAGTGCCCTAGGGCGATTCCCAAAGCTGCCATACAGAGCGTAGAAAATAAAACAATGCTGCAAACCACAGCCGGATAAAATGAACTCTTGCCATACCGTCCACCCAATCGCGGATATCGACGTTTACTTTTCATCTTCGCACTGCACCAAGTTCCGACAATTTTAGTATTCACGTTTGCCAAGCGTCAACAGTCATTCGCGAATTTTTATTTTCACACAAATTGAGCCTGCAAAATAATTCCACGCCCATTGGGATTGGGCTGTCCTATACTGAGCGCACGTGCATTCATCGGCCGTTGTCAATGCGATATCAATTATAGACATTTGAACATGTTATTTGCCATCGGAATGACGTAACGTGCGTTTAACTCTCGCTCGCATCTCTCCCATTCTTTTTCACTGCATAACCCCCCCGCACGTGGGATAAATTTTTCGCAGTTGCATAATGTCATGCATGGATAGCGGCTTGATTTCACGAATAACCGAGCGATGGATTACGATCGAGAATTACTCAAACATTTGTCATTTTCAGTATACGTAACGTTATATCAATGATGCTATTGACAATTATTTATTACGTTGAGAACTTGTGTAAGCGATCGTGCACCACCGTCGCTGTTTGAAAATAAATGGTTGTTTTTGATTTTTTTTTTCAAACAGGTCGCACTGTACAGCGGTTCGATAGCGCGACAGGGCAACCCCGCGCTCTGGTCCGTTAGTCCTTATTTCGGCAAGGGTCTGACCCAAGACATGAGCTTTCCCCTGAGAATTCTCAATGCGGCTTGTCTCGCGACCCTCGAGGTCATGCACTGGATCATGACCACGGGCTATCTACAGCCCACGCTCAGAAAGTACTTGGGTAAAATTTCCTTTTGCGTACTTTCTACTATTGCGTCGAGGGTCCTCCTCGTAGATCTGCAATGCTCGCTGGACCGCGTGCCCACTCGATTTCAAATATTCAGTCTCTTCAATTTTTTTCAAGGGCCAGTCGCACATAAACCGGAATTTTTATTGGTACTTTGACTGCATGATTTTTTTTTTTCGAATTTATTCAAGGGGCTACATCTACCTACAGGCCCGAAAAAAAATGGCCAAGCATCGATATTTTTTCTGGGAAACGGTTGGTGAAAAAGAAACGCATTTTTTTAACACATAGGTACGTATATTGAAAGCAAAAAAGTCACCAAAAAAGTACAGAAAAACTACAGAAACATGGCCACCGGAAGATGATGAAATTTTTTCACGATGTTTGGCGGTGGGCACTTTCCACCTTAAAGAATCATCACAGTGAGACCACCCAAAAAATCGCCGATTTTCGCGAATTTTTTCATAGGTGGATAGGATAAGCTAATCGGTCTAATTTTGTTTACAAATTGAGGCACTGATAGAGAATACAAAAGGATTTTTTAAAAAATTCTTTATTTATTGTTTAACATGTTTTTTATTTGCGGATAATTGCGTGGAAAAAAACGCAAATATTATCTGGAACAAAAAATTCAAAATGATTATTAATGTGTAGGAAAGCCGCCATGTTCCTATGGAGGTTTTTTTGGTGAAATTTGAAAAAATGGCGGCGTTTAGAACAAATGTATCAAATTTAGCCTTTTTTGACAGTTTTTCGTAAAAAAATAAGAATATTTAAAAAAAAAGCTTCCATAGCAACATAAAGAATTACGTGAAGAAAGTTCTGTTAAAATTTCAAACCGATGGCTTGAAAACTCTTCCTTTGAGAGTGGCCACCGTTTTAAAAAACACCATTTCGAGAAAAACGCGTGTAAAGTTCTAAGAAAGGCTGTTAAGGGGCTATACCAGTGTGAACACTGAACATTTGGGTGATTTTCGGGATTTTTTTGGGCGAAAAGTACTCAATTAAATGTTTCGGAAAATTAAGAATATATTTGGCTATATGTGGCCTATATTACATAATTTTTTCATAAAAAATATTGAGATCGAAGCAACTTATGCATTGCCTTCGGAAGCGCCAAGAAAGAAGATCCTCCTTTGCTGACATGATTCCGGAAAGAATGAAAAAGGAAGGGTATTTCCTGTACAATAACGTAGGATTTTCGAAAAATATCAAAATCTAACAAAATGGCGTAATCATGAAAAAAAAATTTTACAGGATATTCTTGAAAGTATAAACCGTCGAAAAAGGCAAAAAAATCGATTTTTTGAAAGTGTAACACTGGTATAGCCCCTTAAAAAGGCTTAACTTTTTCTAAGAAAGGCTGTAGCGATCGAAATAATTCGAATTTCGATCTAAAAATGGAACAGAACCTTTATAACCGTGTATACTATCGAATAATGCAAAAAATCGATTTTTTGAAAATTTTACACTGTGATGATTCTTCAATCGGTTCATCTGAAATCTAAGAACCAAACGTGTTATTTAACTAAACGATAAACACGAGTCGTGGACGATCGTCGATTTTAAAAATCATGTTTTTTTAACAACGTTGACGCGAAATGAAACTCGTGCATACAAAATCTATGAAAAAAAATCGTCATTTTTACGTAACTATTGAAAAATAATTTGGAAACAATCGATCAAGTGTGTCGAGATATCATGTCCACCGACTTTGAAAAGTGTTTCGAGAAAAACGCGTTTAAAGTTTGAAGTATGTTGCTGCTGCCGTTCGCCCAGCCGACTGTAGGAAGCTGTAGCTCATTCAATTTTCGGAATATTTCAATGAAATAAAGCTAAAAGGTGATACCATGGAATAAAAATATTTTTGGAAAATGAAATTCTTTCACCCACCTACGTAGATGTAGCCCGTTAACAACTTGACGGATATTAATTCGAGACCTACCAATTTATGAAGATAAAAATGTGAAACTTCCGTGGAATTTCATTAAATTCCAGTTCATTTCGGGAGACTATCAATTTAATTAACATTAGTGAGGGCCTCGCTGCGGTTTATCCGCCCCGCAGGTCATTTTTTGGGCGCAAGTTTCGCGTCGAACCGCGGCCTACATGCCGCAGGAATCGCGGTCCTTTTAACGCAGCGATATAAACACTGTTTTGACACAAAGTCTGTTTTGATAGAAAAATGTAATTTCCGTTGACAGGGGACGCGGTGCCTGATGTGAGTGATTTAGTTTCGGAGGTGCCTCTGACATTACAGAACAGTCACTACGCCGTGGCTGATTCCGTCCCCTATCTGTCCAACGTCGTCAATGTCGCGTGTCTTCATTGTCGGGCAGCGCTGCAGCTCAGTCCTGACTTGGAATCGTTTCTGCGACGAGGTAAATATATAAAAATGTATATACACATGCACACCCACGTACATATGGGGACACACGTATATCGGCTGAAAATGTACACACGGAACTCCACCTCAAAACACAAGGAACACATTTTTTTACATTTCCTAGCACGCATGAATGAAAAGAATGGTTAACGGGGTCCTCTAGTTTCTCGGCTGTTTTTTTACGGCTTTTTCAATAATTTTTTACGGACAAGCATCGAAATAATCAATCTCGTTGTTTTTGCATAATCTTTATTAACATTTAAATAAGCTTTACAAATTTTTTCAAGTCAAAATATATAATAGAATAAAAGTTATAGTGGCCGACGGGAAGACATCAAGTAAAAGAGGTGCTTGACGGTGACCAAGATTGCGGCTGTTCTGCTTATCTGAAATCAAAAAACCAAACGGCATTTTAATCTTCATATTTAAGACTAGCGATTGAACTAGAGTGAATTCTAAATTACAAAAATTGACTTTTTTATACACTTTTGAAAATTACATTCTATTTTTTACTCATTTTTTCTTAAGTTTTTCGCTCGTACAAAAAAAACTATCGAAGCAATCATGATAATCCTAGTTCAATCGCTGGCTTATAACATATTAAAGATGCTGTATAAATTTGAACAAGATCGGTGCGGTAGTTTCTGAAATATCGTGGTCACCGTTTCGAAAAATGGTGTTTCGAGAAAAACGCGTTTGAAAGTTCGCGCATGTGATTTATACTTGTGAACCACTTCGAATATCGAAAAATCCTTTGGCACACATTTTCTACACATGTTGTAGATGTGATTTATGAAAAAAAAAAAAATCGATTTTTTCGACCCGAGAAACTAGAGGACCCCGTTAAGAACAGTTCTCGTGCTACAGTGGTGTGAAAAAGTTTTGCCTCGTGATACTAGACCAAATATACGGATAATTCGTGCTTGTGCTCGCTGAGCTTTTGATTGAGCCTGTACGAGGGGCGCTGTTACGCAAAAAAGAAATGCCTGTGCGAACGCACTCGAACCATAAAGTTATTTTCTGTTTGACGATCATGCAATCTGGCTTGTCCATTTTCAACCGACTGTATACACAATGCTCTTATTCTTCAAAAATCACGTCAGGCTTTTCAGTGTGAAAAAGCAGGAAATGTCAAGGCAATCGGTTATATAAATTTTACTTCAATAAAAAAAAAATTAACTTCGAGAAAACGATTTATTTTACTTGTATGAAAAAAAAGTTCACTTGTTAAAAAACAAATTACTGGTATTTAAAAGAAAATTCAGTTGTATAAAAAATCATTTACTCGTTGAAAGAAATTGATTTGACTTGAATATAAAACAAATGTTTACGCCGATTGAAAATAAATGTTACCTCTATAAAAAATTTAAATGAGTTTTCGTGCAATGATAATGGCACTACGTGTATAAAACAAATCAAATTCGAAAAAACTCGGGCTCGTCCTAATAGCCGGTCTCTGCTTACAGTATTATCGAAATGGTGCCATTCGATCTGTCTACGCGTTTAACGTGTGCTCGATTTTCATCTCTTTCGGGATTATATTTCGAAAATAAAACGGTGAAAAATGTTGGTTTTTTTACCTGATCTGGATAGTAATGCTCTGCTGTCTGACGTTTTTTTTACGCCTCTGCCGTGTCCGAATTTGAAGTAAGCCGAACGAACGGATTTTGAGATGTGACTTACAGCGTTTCATGAAACATTGTTTCGAGAAAAACGCAATCGAAAAGGATAAATCGCAGTGGGACGCTTGCCGTAGTGCAGTGAGCGATCTGACCCTCCACAGAAATCGCCATTACTCGGTCAATTTTCTGAACTTTTACAAAATCTTTTTGCGAATTAGAGTTGAGACGCGAGGCATGCCTTAAAGAGTCGTATTTTTGAAACTTCAATCCTACGCGTACCCCTTAATGGCAATACATCGAGGCGTTGCTCGTAATATTGAAAAAAACACATCGCGTCAGCATCCGATACAGTTGCTGTAGACGACACGTCCGAAAGTTGCTGGCTTTGATATTGAGGTTGTTGCTTAAAAATATTGGAGTAAATAGATGTTAAGGAGGTACACCAGCTTCATACAATGTTGCCATGCTAAACCATGGTAAAATTTCAAAATGGTGATAGATCAATAAAATTTGGTGAATATATTCTTTAGTATTATATATGTCAATACAATTTTTTTCAGATTTTTTCATTGTGCCGTTATCGAGTAATTGAACATTGAAGTTCACGTGTATAAGCATAGCGTTTTTATAGATATAGGTATATATTCCGGGTATAAGAATAAACGCTTGTGAATTATTTGTAAGAAAACGGCACAACCAAAAAATCTGAAAAAATTTGTATCTACATGAATAATACTAAAGAATATATTCACCAAATTTTATTGATCTATCACCATTTTGCTGAAGCTGGTGTACCTCCTTAAGGCGTTACCCCCACTTGTAACCCAAAAAAGGCCTTTTTCATGAATTTTTTAAAGAAAACTACAACACTTTTTTAATCGATCAATATACCATCTTAAAGAACACATCTTGAAGAACTTTCAGTAATTTTTTTATTGAAAAATATTACATTGTTTAGTGGCAAATGGCCGTCAATGAAATAATGTTTTTATATACACGGTTTGCGGTGACCAACATTGCGGCGAAATGGATCATCTGGAAAAAAATGCGGATGGATTTAGTCAAATATACGTATAAACTAGTCTTTAATCGAAGGATTTTAAAAAATATTCATTTTTCACAAAATGGCGGACAGTCAAAGTTAATGGTTCGATTTTAACGAAAAAAAAAACGGCCGTTTTTTGGCTATAAAACGGCCATTTTTTCGAAAAAAAAATCGAACGATTAAAGACTACATTTTTATGTATTAAATAAGCCTGCAAAATTTCAAGAAGATCGGTTCATTAGTGTTCGAGTAATCTTGGTCACCGAACTTCAGAAATATCATTTTGAGAAAAACGCGTTTAAAGTTTCAATTTCAGTTTACACGAATAAAATATTTTTTTTTGTAAACTTACATAGAGTCATCTATTCCGGGCCCATACAGAAGTATGGGCCCGGATACTTATACTTCAAAAAAATGCAATAAAAAAATCGATTTTTTCAAAATCGCAAGTGGGGGTAACCCCTTAAATATCTCGAATTGGAAGCGGCTTTTTGAAAACTTTAATATTTCACAAACAGCCCCCACAGCTCCTGTCACCCGTTACAAATAATCACAAACCTTGTTGCATTTATTTCGCGTGCAGTTTTTTTTTCAAACAGGAAGTCGACGCGTCATAGTTGTCCGTGTTTTTATCACCCCGTGTAAAAAGTGTCAATATTATTCGGGATGAGTTTAATCTTCGAACAATTTCCTTCGCCTACCGAACGAGGAAGTAGCATAGGTGCGAATCGAATGTTGCATATTTCTTCTTCGTAACGGCGCTGGATTTACGATTCAACGAAGATCCACCATCAGCGGAACGTGCGAATGGAGAAAAATGAGAAACGAGCAGCGAACAAGTTTTAATTTGCACCTTTCCGAATCCATGAATCTGAAATTCCGCAATCACGCTGCCGTACGAGTTAAGACGTCAGCAGACTATTTATCAACGCGCTCGATACTTTGCATACGTACAAAATCATCCGTCGCCAATAATTCGGCTGTGCACACGCCTGGCCTAAAATGAAGTTGAGGGACCATTCCGGTGTGACTGGCTTGAAAATCGCTGATTTTCATGTTTTGTTTTGTAAATAAAATTCGATAATCAGTCCGATTTTTTTCTTTCGTTTATTCAAATGACTTATGTTGTACATAAAAATATTTTTTAATGTTTTTGTTTTATTTTTGTACATAATTTTCTTGGCCACTGCAAAATAATGCCTAACAAAATAGCGCCTGACGGTGGATTTTGGACTCCTCCAAAAATTATCCGAAAGAAAAAAAAACCAAAAAGATTATTAATCTGTATGAAAAACTGAAAAAGCGTACGGTGGATTTTATTTTTCGATGGAAATTAACAAAATTGGAGGCATTTCAGAATTAAGTGTCAAACTGAGCCTTTTTTTGACAGTTTTTCGTTTTAAAAAAATGTGAATTTCCAAATAAAATAAAACGCTCCCGTTTGACATTAAGGAATGGCGTGAAGAATGATGCGGCGAAATTGGAGACGGATAACTTGAAAACGCTTCGTTCAAAATCTTCCACTGTTTTGAAATACGACGTTTCGAGAAAAGGCGCACGAATCCATTTTTCTAATAAAGGCTGTAGCGACCGGAATAATTTGAATTTTGCCACCAAAATTTCATAGCGTGTTTATCAAAGTCCATATTTATGGGCAATAAAGAAAAAACGATTAAAAATATTTGTTACACTGGAATGGTCACTTAGCAAATAAAGGTCACGATAAGTTTTAGTTCGTATCGTTGAAACGCAATGAGCTCTTTTTTTTCGAATTTCCTTAATTTTTATTCAACACTAGACTACGAAACTCTCTAAAACATTTTTTCGGTTTCTTATCAACGATCAACGGGCAGAATTTGGAGAAAAAAAAATTATTTTGATGATGGGAAATATGGCGAAAGAAATGCATTTGCGTTTCAAGGATGTGGTCTTCAACCCTTAATGAACGAAGGGCAATGGAGGATCGATTCAAGGGCTGACGAAGTACGAAACGAACAGGATGAAAATTATTTTTCTAAAACTCAAAATTTAAGGCCGTATGTCTCCCCTGCAATTCCATATTTCCAGTTGCAAGGACGATTCATCAAAGTAATGAGATGTATCGAGGCCATGGCAATCGCCAATAATTAGGCACATTGTTAGAAACCGCGTGGGTATCCTTAAAGCCAAATTTCACTCTTGTTTGCTATTTCGCCTTAAATTTGCGTGGAGCATCGCATAATGGAATCCGGCGCAAAGTGACAACCCACTCGAGTACTCTGCGAGGCATGCACTGTCGAACACGGAGCATGAATGTTTAATGAAGACCCGTTTGTCTATGCACTCAATGAAAACGTGTATTCATGCGTGGACAATTTTGAAGGGACTTCAGGCCGACGTCGAGGCTACACAGCCGCTTTTTCTGTGTCATGGACCTCGTCAAAAAAGCGTAACGGAAATAATGCCGAAGATGTTACGCATGGAGTGTCAATGAGTCGAGAACTTTTACTTTGTGGAGGCGTAAAAAATCTCTCATTATTCTGTTTCCAATGTTTCTTCGTCGGCCCTTTAGGGCTCGTACAATCTCCTCCCTGTCACTTCACTATTTTGAGATCCATAGAAAGCCCCCGAGAATGTTACACTCCATAGCCACAACGTTGTCAATCCACTGCTGTGTCCTGTCTGCACAGCGGCACAGGGAAACTGTGAAAAACCTGCACGAGGGCACAGGGAAACTGTGGAAAATCGTCACAAAGGTACAGGGAAACTGTGAAAAACCTGCACGGGGGCACAGAGAAACTGTGAAAAACCCGCACGAAGGCACAGGGAAACTGTGGAAATCCTGCACGAGGGCACAGGGAAGCTTTGGAACATCGTCACAAAGGTACAGGGAAACTGTGGAAAATCTGCAGGAGGGTACAGGGAAACTGTGAAAAACCTGCACGGGGATACAGGGAACAGTGAAAAACCTGCAAGGGGCACATGGAAACTGTGAAAAACCCGGAAGAGGGCACAGGGAAACTGTGAAAAACCTGCACGGGGACACAGGGAAACTGTGAACAACCCGTACCAGGGCATGGGGAAACTATGAAAATCCTGTGTTGATCGTGAACTTAAATGGTCACCCAACCGGGTATTGGCCCCGGCGAATGCTGCTCGACGTGGTAGATCGTCAAAGCCCCAACCGATCCGTAGCAACAACATTCACTGGTCCCCCTTTTTTATTTTATGTCAATTTTTTTCTCTTTCGTAGACTTCATTTACGTGTCGATGGGTACATCGGTACGAGCGTCAGGCATGCCCGATGCTCTCCGCGAGATGTTCGTGGCCGCTTTCTCCACCTTACCCTACAACGTCGTTTGGAAATGGGACGGTGGTGAAATCGAGGGTTTACCGGGTAACGTGAGAACGGCGGCATGGTGGCCACAACAGGAACTTCTCGGGCACCCGAATCTTCGGGCTTTCATGTCACACGGTGGTCTACTTTCGCTGCACGAGGCTGCTTATCACGGATCGCCTACTCTCGTACTTCCGGTTTTTTGCGATCACGACGGAAACGCCGCCCAGGCCGGTAAAAACTTCTTTTTTCGTTTTTTTGTTCTTCTCTTAATCGAATCCCGTCGATCAGCAGCCGGATGACAATTTTTTAGGATCGGTTTGCCCATTACGGGGGTAGGCAGCAGTGACGGCTCGAAAATCACTTTGGAAATCGATTGTACAAAAGTAAATTGGCGGTTCGGGTTTTTTCATTGGTTTACGTATTAACACGGGTATCGGTAAGAGAAAACTAAATCATTGGAAAAGTTAATAGCATCGCGCGGAAGGATAGCGATTCGATGGCGCGACTTATGCTACTCACCTGATTGGTACAAAACAACAACAAAAAATGATTCGCGAATGATATTGGGCATTGTCAGATGGACGATTTTTTACTATTATATGTCAACGACACATTAACCGTTTGACTGCACACTTCTGCCACGAACTTGCATATGGGGTCGATCCGACCCCAGATGTTTTTCGGATCGTTGTATTTCGGTACATATGATTTTTTTGGTACAGGAGTTTTTTGTAGTCAATGATCCTTATTTTATGGCCCAAATTTTATTTTTTAAGAAAAACAAAAATTTGGTCCCCAAACATTCGTCGAAAGTAGGAGGTGCGTTGAAAAACGCGCACTTGCACGGAAAGATCAGATTTTTTTTCAAAATATAAAAAAAAGTTCTCGGAGTTTTTTAAAGAGGAAGGTTTGTAGATACGAAAAAAAGACAATGTCGACTGTCTTTCCAAAAAGTATATTTATTCGGAGGTTTGAATTTGAGCATTTTCGGGATAGTGAAAATGGAAAAAATCAACTACTTCGGATTAGCTCTTGAAAACGTATATTTTCCACATTTTTTTACTTCAATGACTTATTATTATTCACATTTAACGCAATCGACACATAAGTACATTCGGTGCTCGTTGCACGTCGCCCTCCTGCACAACGGACACTTGCTTTTAGTTTTATGATCGGCATTCTAAGTACATAATTCATTATGGTAGCGAAAAAAAATATCTATGAGCATTTTTTATCGTAACTCACATGTCGTAATAAAGCACCAAATTTCACCCAAAATAAATGTTTCACTTTCACCGCACTACTGCATAAACGGGGTCGATTCGACCCCAGGTTCTTTTTCGACAGCTGCCCTCAGTACACGGGCAGGATGTAGGATGGGGGCCGAGAGTCCACTTATAGAGTAGGAGTGGTAGAATAGCTCACCCCGATTTGCGATGCAGTCATTTGAAAAAAAATGCCCCTAATGATAACCCTTTTTTGTGTTAAATATCTTGACAAAAAAATTCATCGAATACAGCTAAAAACGAAAACATTTATTTAATTTTGTGGGCCGATTAATATTTGAAAAAGAAAAATTGAATTACCTCAATTCAAGATTTTTATGTCCTAGAGGTGGCGCGGCGATATTTCAATATGGTCGGTCAAAGTATAGCCTCAAACGTACACATTTGCTTCGTTCTTGATTTCCTACGAGTTGGCTATTGGATTTACCTCTATGCTAGATTGTAAAGATGCTACTGCCGTGAATAATTTATTTTCTGTTCTTTTTTAGCTCCGTTAGCTCTAGATTTTGATTTTTTTAAGGTTATAGGGTCACTCGCAGGTTTCGAGAAGGAGCGATTCTATTTTTCCGAGCATACTCTTTACAATGAACGTCTGAAATTATATTTATACATTGTATACAACAGAAGTAACTTATAATATTGCTCGTTTTATTATTTATAAAGATACAAACTTAGAAAGAAAAAATTTTGTAGAATGACTACAAACTCGCCTTGACCTAGAGAAAGTCATTTTTAGAGCCAACAACCACTTTTTTATTTTTAGGTGGCTCATGGAACGACAATTCACATATTGATATAAAAGTTGTTACACTTAATAAATACATTTTTTTCAATGTTTATTTAAGTTACTATTTATAGACGAAAATGGTAGTTAAAAAAATGTCCTAAAAAAGTTGCAAGTCTGCGCTGTTGATGAAATCTCGAAGATGGATCATCCGAAACAGAAAAATCAAACGGTTTTAGATTCAGTATGTTAATAGGTATAGCGCATATTATATGTGCAAATTATTATTATTATTATTATTTTTATTTTTTATAAGTGCAAAAATAACAAAATGGCGGACATTTAGCGGAAAAAAACGAATAAAAGCGTTTTTTCACCGTTTTTGGCAAAAATAAAATAGTAAATATCATTTTTTTTAATCCTTGATATGCGCTATAGCTATAGTTGTAAAGAATATATGGTTAAAATTTCATAAGGATCGGTTCAGTAGTTTCGAAGATTTTATCAACAAGCCGTCGAAAAACGTTGTTTCGAGAAAAACGCGTTTAATGTTTGTTTGGGTTACAAAAATACATAAAATGTTTAAATGTATTTCGAAAATGTATTTATTAAGTGTAACAACTTTGATATCAATGTCTATAATATAAACCTATCAAAAAAAATTCATGAAAATAGCCTTTTTAGCATGTGAAGTGAGAAGACCCCTCAAAGTTTACCTGCAGTTTGATAAATGTAAAATAATTATTTCTTAGTGCAAAAGAATCCTCAAAATTGCTTAATTTGTTCCCGTCTAAATGTATATCCTGCCTCAAGTAATGCCCAAAATGTTTGGGCTAATTTTGTAGCGCAAAATTATATCGATTTTTCGGGGCCATTTTTGATCGGCAAACATTTGCAGTTGGGGTGCGAGAAAATTCAACCGGGTGAACTTTACTCGCAACTTTTAATTCCGCCAGAAAAACTCGGGTACGCTCTCGTGATGGATCTCTCGAGTCTGACGATCAACGGACTTCGCGAGGGCATTCTCAAGGTTTCCGCGAGCAGGAAAAATTCGTACAGAGACGCAGCGAGACGCAGGAGCAGTTTGCTCAGGGACCAACCGGTCGGGCCGAGGGAATTGGCCGTGTGGTGGGTCGAGCACGTTGCGAAATACCGAGGCGCCGAGCACCTGAAAAATTCAGCGAGGTACGAATAAGTTGGCACACGTTTCGCTTCTTAACGCGAGTTTTCCACATCTGCAAAGGAATGTTTTGTTCTTCTGAGTCCACATTTTTCGCTTTTTTCTCGGTTACGAAAGAAAAAATTATGGTCGATAGAAACGCTGACTGACTACTTGACCCTTAAGAAAGTGAACCCGGTTGATTTAAAGTCGAAAAATGTACCTGCGAAAATCTATTCCTATTTTAACCCGTGGTTACCACACAGGTGCAAATTTGCACCATCTAAAATGTCTCGGTCGTGACGCACTGTAAATTTTTGTTTTGATTTTAACGAATTTTCGCCAAATAAATACTATTTTCGTGTTCGAGACATTAGCAATCGATTCCTGGGACATTTTTACCCCAAGAAACACTGGTTATCAAATACTTTTGGATTATTTCTACGAACGCAATAATACTTTGAAAATGCAAAATCCCAAATCGCACTAGTGTGGTATGTATGTATCCTCAATCGGTGTGTGTTCACGACGGGTTAAACCTTGGTCAATATCAACCCAACAGATCCGTCTCCTGAATATCTTGATCTCTTGTTGTCTTCAATTTTATAAATTTTATCACAGAATAATCAAACATTAATCAATGTCTCAAACATTTTGTCTTATTATTCTTAAAAAGTAATCAATAACATTGGGCATATAAAGAAAACTTACATGCGCCTGAGTCTGATGACTCATCATTGGTTGAAACGTCATTGGATGTTCGTTTGGATTGTTTGTCCGGCGACGTCAGTTTCACGTTGTGTAATTTTATTTATTATTGCATTATTTTTGGAATTTGTGTTAAAATTCTCATTATAATTACTTATTCCATTATTTATTTTAATCTGATTTCATGTAGCCTTAAATATTCCATTATCCTGCCTTTCAATGATGATGGAATATATTTTATCAATTTCTCTCGAAAGAAAAATGTATTTACTTTTAATGAGTATCGCATGTATCAATTAATTATCCAATAAGTATGATTATTTTTTATTTTTTAAATTATTGTAGCTGTTATATTTTATATTATTGTAGCTTCCATGTACGGGGTATTTCCCCTCATTACATTTTCCACCATTGTATTCGAATAAGTATTTTCGTCAAAGAAATATTTTGGTACACAATCGTTTGAATAAAAAAATAAATAACTAAGATTTATCGGGGGATGTGAAGTGGAATATGGTGGGGAATATAATAGGGGAAGGACCTCATGCAATGGAACTACAGTACATTTTTTATTTATTTTAAATTTTTAAAAATTAAAATTTATCATTACTTCATAATAGAAAAATAGTTTCTATATTATTTATTTTATAAAATCAAAAAATAATCCGTAACCAAACTCGCGGATAATTTTGTAATGTTTCTATTTTACTTATTTTATACATTTCTAAATTTATTTATTTATTCTATCGATGGTGTGATAAATTAAATATTTATTATCCTTTTATAATTAATTTCCCCGATGAATATTTGAAGCATGTTAGATTAGGATCAATTTCTAAGGACGAATCGCTACGAAACGCGTGAAATTACCGATTGAAGAAAAACAATTTTGGCCTCTCGGCCTCGACATCCGAACGAACTCATTCAAGCGACAATTCGACGTTTTTTTGTTTATTTTTTTGCTACGACAGGCACATGGGCATTCTTCGTTATTATTCCGTGGACGTCGCGGCTTTCTACGCTCTCGTAATAACGGCTCTCCTCGTTTTTTTCATCGGCAAGCGACCGATACGGCTCACGATTACGAGGTGCATCGCGGATAAGAAGAAAATTCACTGACGCACCGCGAGCCCCCGCGATTATCGGGATCACCGGCGAATCGGTGGGAAAGCGTGAAGTGTGTGGCTCGTGTTTCGAGTACGATATTCGAAACCGCGGGCTAACCTCTCGCGACGTTCGACCAAATTCGGCAGACTATTTATTGTCAATGTTAAGAATGTTTTTTCTCTATTTTCCTTCACCTCCACCCACGCGTACGGAGAATAGTCCTACGATGTATATTTTGTTAATAAAGCGAATAAAATACAAGATGAGCGAGATTAAGTTGAGGGAAAAAAAAATATCTGCAGAAGTGTAAAGCCGAGCTAATCTCTTCGGCACGGTTGGGTAACTCTTTCGGATGGTGTGCGAGGATTTTCGTTGGCTCTCCACGAAGTCAAAGTTTGCATCGCTGCAATGGAATGAGAACTTTTTTTTTACAATTGCCTGACTTCATTGTGTATTCAGGTCACGTGAATCATTGAAACGTTTTTTAATGTCGTAATTGGTGAGTCAAAAGCTGAAAGTTGCAAGGAGTAAAGTATTTTGGAATACATATTGATGAAATACTACAAAGAAAATGGATTCTCGTCGCATCCCAACTATGCAAGCTGCAACAGCATCATTCGCATTGGATTCCCGTGATTTTTTCGTCATTCAACTCCACCGAATGCGCGACACGAGAACTGGTTGGTGAACTTTCGTTGACTTTTCGTTCGTTTTTGACAAAGTCCTGACTCCGGCAATGTGATGATAAATTATGCAATTGCACGCAGGGGCGCGTACTTTCTCGATGTATGTTGTGCCTCATCATCGTGGCGGGATTGTGGATACGAGCCGGTTATTCTTCCGAAATTGGACTATCCAACGTCGAACGTGATGCATGAATCGCTGGATGTAATGCAATCAACCATGTCACGCCATGCTAATTATGTTTATTCTGCATATAAACAAGGAAAGGTAATTTTAGAAACATTGATATTCGAGAACCGCCGTTGTACTCATGCAGAAATGGTTGGGTCTGGGGCGCAGTGATAATTCCAACGTAAACGTTCCCAGTCGGACGTCCACATTGGAATCCGAGTGGATTCCGCGATATTTCCCGATTGACATCGTTTGAGATTTGTTTATTTGAAATTCTCAACCGGTATTTGTTGAATCTCCCAGAAAAATATCCTTTCATGATTCCGTGCACAAATTTGTTGGGCAGGCCCAAGATACAGCCACATCTGTATAGGGATTCGTTAGGGACAGCGCACATAGGGAGTCCTCATTGGGATCCAAATGGATTTTGCACTGTTGCCCGATAAACGCCGCTTGAGAATTCTTGCCAAGTTCGAATCGAAAATATGTGAAAAGTCATGAGAAAAAACTCGGTGTCTTGAAACACAAACTGCACGCTTCGTGAGCACGTACGTGTGTAGCGATATTATGTCAAAGTGCAGTGAAATAAATAAGAAACGATAATTAGCGTGCATTTTCAGTCATGTGATTTCAATCGATTTTTCAGATGTACTTTTTCAAGCGATTTATACTTTTTTAAGATGAGATTTCTACTTTTTTTTAGATCCACTCATTTTATACATCGAACCATTTTTTTGGAAAATTCAACGTACAAAATGCCATGGGATCCACCACGAATAGTATCGGATTCTGTTCGATAATGTGGGTATCCTTTAGGATTCAAATTGGATTCGTACATTGGATTCCAATGGAGAATCCCGATTAGAACCAATGTACAAACGCGACGTTTTAGTATAGGAATCCAATGTGTTGACCCATTGGACCCTCTCAGGAAGTGGGGACAAGTATGGCGATCCAATTGGATCTCTATTAGAAAGTGGGGACACGTATGGAAATCCAATTGAATCTCTATCAGGAAGTGGAGACAAGTCTAGGAATCCAGTTGGATCCCTTTTAGGAAGTGGGAACATGTATGGGAATCCAATTGGATCTCTACCGGGAAGTGGAGACAAGTATGGGAATGCAATTGGATCCCTATCAGGAAGTTGGGTGTGGGAATATAGTTGGATCCCTTTTAGGAAGTGGAAACATGTATGGGAATCCAATTGGATCCCTAGTAGGAAGTTGGGTATGGGAATCCAGTTGGATCCCTAGGGCATTGGATCCCAAGTATGGGAATCCAATTGGATCCCTAGGGGAAATTCTGCACGGGTAGTAGCAGGTCTTCCACCCACTCAACATTATGGAAACCCCAATATCTTCACAATCATCTTAGGATCGAGGAACGCATTCTTATATAAAGATCATTTCAAGAACAGACGGGCTGATCTAAAAAATAAGGGTGTTTTTTTTAAATCGAAGGATCTTTTTTAAAACAGCCAGATGTATCAATAGACAACAGTACGCAGATTAAAATGTTACAAATATCCTTTCTGCGTATATATATTCGAAGTCGATGGCCCACATTCGAAACTTGTTCTTTCCTCTCCTTTTCACGACCAGTTTCCCTCGTGATCATTGCAAATTCTCCGTTCGATTTATTGTACACACCCGCACGTGTGTGTGTCCGCGCGTGTTTGTGCATATCGTACGAATATTGCGCACGACTGAAAATGAAAGTGGCACGACAACATTTCGAGGCAATGTAATTCAGCGTAATTTCAAATTGAATAAGCTCGTTCAATGGAAATTATAGAAGTACCCGGATAAAAAAGGGAAACGGAGGAGTCGTAACGAATAACTCGTGAGTGGCACGTGTTTTGCCTCTCCTTGTCGCGTAACTCCAACTCGATTAAAATATCCACTGTTCGTATTTTCTCATTATTACCGTGGCGTGGTCCAACCGAGTGAATGAGCTTATTGTTCTTTTCTCTTCTAAATTCAATGACCGATTGTGCTCGAAGTAAATAGGCAATGTGATTTTTTGTTTGGCCTTTCTCTCTCTATTCCTTTCTCTGTCTCTTTTATGTTCAATAAGGGCTGAACGGACGTTTTGCAGGATAATTGCTATTTATCGGCGATCACGTTGCAAAAAATGGATCACACTCCTTGCAGGACAAAAAAAAATCACGTAAGAGTCCACGAGCGGCAAAGAGTATTTATAAGTACATTTTACGAATTTTCGGTCGCATGAAAAATTACTGATCTCGATCAAAAAAGGGAGCAGCGGGTGTCGATTCATCAGGTTCGATTGGCGATGAAGTTTGCAACGTTCGAATGCAACGAATTTTTTTTGTTCTATTTTCATTCTCAAAAATTATTATCCAAATCCTTTTATTTTGCAAATTAAGATTGTAATTTTTTTATGAAATAACGTAAAAAATTTTGAGCCATTTTCGCAGCCCGCGACAAAAAAAATCAGCAATTAACAAGAATGAATTTTTAATTGGCGATGAAATTTGCACCGTTCGAATGCAACGATTTGTTTTTCCTTTTTTTTTAATTATTTTTATCATTATCCAAACCCTTTTATTTTACAAATTGGGGTCATAAATTTTCAATAAGGTTACGTAAGAACGTTTGAGCGATTTCCGTGACCTCAATCGGAAAAAAAATAGGAGCAATTAGAAAATAATTAATTTTCGTTGCACTCCAACGATGCAAAATTCAACGTCATATGTTCGGGATATTGTTTGACAAATAAAAAGAGAAGCTCTATTATGATAAAAAAAAAATTTTGCAATTTTTCCACTGAAAAACTCGCGCGACATTTGTTGGTAAGGAATGGATGAAAAATTAAATAATCATTCTGTCATCCGATCAAAAATATTATAAACTATACTCTGTAAGAATTAGACGTGAATCGGACCGATAGATTTTGGCATACAGTGGGCGATCTCACTCGGCACAATAATCCCCATAACTCGGTCAATTTTGGTACTTTTTATAAAATCTTCGTTGCAAATTAAAGTTAAGACCCTCCGCTCTAAAACTATCCAATCGAGAAAAATCTTATTTTCTCAATTTCGAGCTTATGAAGGCCCCTTAAGGAGAAAGTGCATGCGGAGTGACGGAAGAACGAAGGGGCTAATGCAGCAATTTCGTGTCTGTTGTTCCACGTGACATATTCGAAAATGCCTATTTGGAATGCGACGTCGCGGATATAGTTATGCATACAAGGTGTCCCAGAACTGAATGCGTTCCCTGAAATGGGAGGTTGGGGGTAAAATTCTGAGTCGATTAATGTAAGCATGTGTGGGTCTCAGATCAACCCTTGAATTATCATTAATTTTTAAAGGCGGGCTAATCAGGTGCGCCCAATGAGCCGGTATACGTGGGTGATCGATACGCGCGTGTATATGTGGTGCTTGTAGGTGCGCTGATCCCGCCAGGCACCACTTCACGCGCGTATCGCACATGCCGGCTCATCGGACGCACCCGATTGGCTCGCCTTTAAAAATTAATAATAATTCAGGGGTTGATCTGAGACCCACACATGCTTATATCAATCGACTCAGAATTTCACCCCCAACCCCCCATTCCAAGGAACGCATTCAGTTCTGGGACACCCTGTATATATGTATACACACGAGAGATACGTCGAATGGGAACGCAGGTGAAATTGAGCGGTGAATTCACATGATATACGTGCCGGGACTGTTTTGCCATGTGGCTCGTTATCCGCTAGCGGATGCGATTGTCACAAATTACGCGTCGGGCCGAGTCACGTCGTGCAATTTGTTGCTCGTATCGCGAAGAAGTCGTTATTTAAGGCGTTACCCCCACTTGTAGCGCAAAAAAAGGCCTTTTTCATGAATTTTTTTAAAAGAAAACTACAAAACTTTTTTAATCGATCGATATACCATCTTAAAGAACACATCTTGAAGAACTTTCAGTAATTTTTTTATTGAAAAATATTACATTGTTTAGTGGCAAATGGCCGTCAATGAAATAATGTTTTTATATACACGGTTTGCGGTGACCAACATTGCGGCGAAGTGGATCATCTGAAAAAAAAAATGCGGATGGATTTAGTCAAATATAAGTATAAACTAGTATTTAATCGAAGGATTTTAAAAAATATTCATTTTTCACAAAATGGCGGACAGTCAAAGTTAATGGTTCGATTTTAACGGAAAAAAACGGCCGTTTTTTGGCTATAAAACGGCCATTTTTTTTCGAAAAAAAAAATCGAACGATTAAAGACTACATTTTTATGTATAAAATAAGCCTGCAAAATTTCAAGAAGATCGGTTCATCAGTGTTCGAGTAATCTTGGTCACCGACTTCAGAAATGCCATTTTGAGAAAAACGCGTTTAAAGTTTCAATTTCAGTTTACACGAAGAAAATATTTTTTTTGTAAACTTACATAGAGTCATCTATTCCGCGCCCATACAGAAGTATGGGCCCGGATACTTATACCTCAAAAAAATGCAATAAAAAAAAATCGACTTTTTCAAAATCGCAAGTGGGGGTAACCCCTTAAACAGGCAAGAGTTAAGGACCCGGAGCTTATCCTTAGTCATCCGCGTACTGGATTTTCGGAAGACGCATCCTTTCGTTCGACTTCCGATCGCAAAACGGTCACCTTTCGTTTTTTCGATGCGTCCACCCCTTGCACTGTTCCGTCTCCAATCTTCGGAAACTTTACTCGCACGTCTCAAACGCCGACCCAAATTTAAAAAATTAGAATATATAACAAAGAACCCAAAAACGGACCGAAAAAATCATATTGATGATGAAGAATTTTCCCAAAAATTCCAGACGGAGCATAACGTTCCAAGAAAAATTGTTTTCCATCAATAAAAGTAAATGTCAGAATTGGCTAGATTTATTTAGGGAAAACAACGAAATTTCAGCCATCATTGATTTCGGAGATTTTCGAAATTCATTTTTTACTGATACTTCGCGGAGCCAGTGTACACACGGAGCGTTAAAAAAATTACATTTCGGAAAAAAATTCGCTTCGTAGGGTAAACCGACCAGTGAATGGACAAAAGCTGATTTATATGTAAAATAAGCGAAGAATATGAACTGCCGATAAAAACTCGAATCACTATAATTTAGCAAAAGAACATCTTGGGTGTCGTTGAAACCCATATCTCAGTTTAATATTCAATTTTGACGGCACACGAAATTGTCCTAGTTTGTGGTACTTGCACACCAAGCACCTTACAAGGAACATCACTTAAGTGTCCGCCTTTGATTTTGCTAAAACTCATATATATTATAAAGCATTGAAAACTATTAGACACGTATTTTTTTTATCTCCGGAAAAGCGCTTTTAAAGGGGGAAACCACCCCTCGAAGAAGGCGTATCACCGCTTAATTTTTGTTTCGTTACTACTATAGTGGATTTTTCATCGCTTCACATTTAGGGAATTTTGATTTTTGTTTTATTCAGATCGGTGGACTGCTTGTGGGTGAAACTGGAAAAATAACCCCTCGACATGCCTTTCTTTGAGGGGTGGTTTCTCGCATTAAAAGCGTTTACCGCTGATAAAAAAAAATACGTGTCTAATAGTTTTCAATGCTCTATCACATATATGGGTTTCAACAAAAGCGAAGGCGGACACTGAAAGTGATGTTCCTTGATAGTGACTCTAAGACTGTGCACGGTAGGCGTTCTAAAGGCGAAAACAATAGTTTTTGTGAGTTTCGAGGGCAAGTATTACTTTCATTACTTAAAGATGGAATCAATCTTCGATTTTTTGCAATCATTTCTAATAAATTCGTAATAATACAGCAGAATTAGGCATGTTTGTTCACTGGTGTTAAGGCGTTACCCCCACTTGTAGCGCAAAAAAAGGCCTTTTTCATGAATTTTTTTAAAGAAAACTATAAAACTTCTTTAATCGATCAATATACCATCTTAAAGAACACATCTTGAAGAACTTTCAGTAATTTTTTTATTGAAAAATATTACATTGTTTAGTGGCAAATCGCCGTCAATGAAATAATGTTTTTATATACACGGTTTGCGGTGACCGACATTGCGGCGAAGTGGATCATCTGAAAAAAAAATGCGGATGGATTTAGTCAAATATAAGTATAAACTAGTCTTTAATCGAAGGATTTTAAAAAATATTCATTTTTCACAAAATGGCGGACAGTCAAAGTTAATGGTTCGATTTTAACGAAAAAAACGGCCGTTTTTTGGCTATAAAACGGCCATTTTTTTTTTCGAAAAAAAATCGAACGATTAAAGACTACATTTTTATGTATTAAATAAGCCTGCAAAATTTCAAGAAGATCGGTTCTTTAGTGTTCGAGTAATCTTGGTCACCGACTTCAGAAATGCCATTTTGAGAAAAACGCGTTTAAAGTTTCAATTTCAGTTTACACGAAGAAAATATTTTTTTTTGTAAACTTACATAGAGCCATCTATTCCTATACTCATAGAGCCATCTATTCTCAGATACTTATACTTCAAAAAAATGCAATAAAAAAAAATCGATTTTTTCAAAAAAATTTTCCACTGAATGGATATATGGGCTCTGTTCTGATAATTCTCAAAGCAGAGTGAAAAACAGCAGTTATAGCAGTTATAGAAAAATGCATAATTAATTATTGTTAAGAATTGAGAATGTACATTTCACTAAATGTTGTCATCAAATAATTTCATTCGTTTTCTTTTTAATTTGCACACAATTGATTTTTTGTTATTTCTTTGTCGAAACAGACTTTGGTAATTTTTTAACCCCAGCATGCCACACTTATTTTTTCGGGACATACTTGCCACTCGGGTTTCTGAGACCCCATTAAGATTTACAATCATAACTCCGAGTAAAATATTCGTATTTCGATGGCTTTCTTTTTAATCGATAGCCAATTAGTCGAGAAATATGTCTATGCATAAAGCGAATCGTCAAAGTTAAGAACTTCTGAGATATACTTGTTTAAAAAATATTTTCTGTCGAAAAAAGCGAAAAAATTGTGATTTTACTTGTTTTGTTCAGGTTTTTCAGACGCCAGTGGAGCATGCGAAGGTTAAGAATATCACGTTGAGGCCTTGGACCACTCTAGAGGCTGAAAAAATAGGCTTGTTGGGGATTTTTTCTCAGAAAAACTACAGAATAAATCGAGACTGCAAAAAAGGGTGTTTATCATACATATCAGTGACTGTATACAATAATTTTTTTGAAGCGATTGATTTCAAAATGCTGGCTGTGCAGCGTTTATCCCAAAACTGCATTTTTTAAGTTGGCCGGAAACATAACTTAGACAATTTTACACCGACTCACTTGCAATGTTGAATATATCTTGAAAAATACATTGTCTGTGAAGTACGTAGGATTTTTTTTTATATTGCATAGCTCATTTGGTATTAATATTTTTATTAAATTAAATTAAATTAAATTAAAATTTTATTAAATTAAAATATCTGACGATTTTTTAGGCATATTTTTCACTTTCCAAAAATTTGCCAAAAAAATCGTTGCACAGCCGCCATTCTGAAATTAATCCCTCCAAAAAAATTATTATATACAGTCACTGATATGTATGATAAACACCCTTTTTGTAATCTCGATTTATTTTGTAGTTATTCTGAAGAAAAAAAATCCCAAAAAAGCCTATTTTTCGGCCTCTGGAGTAGCCTAACCCCGTAAGATGCAAAAAAACTTTGTCTATTTTCTACGAAATCTTAGTAATAAATATAATACTCATATATACAAGAATATTGTAATTCA
Source organism: Ophion slaviceki (assembly GCA_944452715.1). Lineage (NCBI taxonomy): Eukaryota > Metazoa > Arthropoda > Insecta > Hymenoptera > Ichneumonidae > Ophion > Ophion slaviceki. The sequence continues at coordinate 43,094,720 of OX101790.1, forward strand.
TGTGCAACACAGTGATCTCGAAATCTAGCATTTAATAAAAATAAATAATGAATTGTTATCCTTTGAAGCGTTTATTTACACTACACGTTCATTTACTGGCGGTCGAGTGTCCATTTCCTGGTAATTTCGTCCATTCACTGGCGATTTAGTAATTTCGCTACTTATTTGTCAATGCCTCCAATATTATTTGTTGCAATGACCTCGAATGTTTTTTTTTTCTACTATCAGAATAATATATTTTGTTAGCTATAGCAATTAAAAAATTTGTTTTGATCATATTTTCATTTCACAGTCCACACAATAAATAAAACGGTGCACATCAATGGCTGGCCTTTTAAATACGAAAAATTGATATTTGTCTAAAACAGCAAAATTATTTAATGTTATCGCACACACCAGCTTATAATTGTGAAAGTAAGAATGAAATAAAAAAAATGTTTAAACAAAAATGTTACAGTCCATCCAAATCCTACAGTGTTGATATTCGTTCATTCACTAGTTGGTTTATCCTCAATTCTATTGTATCAAATACATCATCAATACCACGTACCATAAAAAATGTTCTACATTTTCTGAAATCAAGGAACTGAAAAAAAAATTATTCGCGCGAAAAAATGTGAGGTTCTTCTAACAATCTTTGCTCGTTCGAGAACAAAAAACCGTCGAATTAATGATTGAAGAGGAAATAATTAATGAAATAATTGTTCTTCTTTTTCTCATTTTAATGAATAAATTATTCGCTGCACCGCGCCATAATAATGAAGCGGAGAATAAATATATTTTTCTCTCATTCCTCCTAAACGCGTGATGCTCAACCTACCAAGAGCCGAACAAATTTCCGTTCGAGTGGGAATCGAATGAAACGATCGTTAACATTTTGTCGCGCTCGTATACGCGAAAGTGACAGAGCATATTATTTCCGCTCTCGTGTATATGTATTCGGCGTTACGATGTATCGTCGCTGCGTGCGCGAATATAATTTGTTAAGGGGCGATATACACCTGGGAGCCAGAAAAAAGGTTATTTTTGTGAATTTTTTCAAGGAAAACTATTTGGAATTTCGTATTGGGGTTTTAATGATCTAAAAGTATATACATTCAAAAATAAGTTTAATTTTTTTATTTAAAAATATCAAAAATATACAAGGATATTTTGTATGATCCTTGGAGCGTCGTAAAAAAATCGGCGTATACGGTACCCACTGGCGTTTCTTCAAAAATCATCTGAAAAAAAACCAAAAAGATTATTAAATTAGATACTATAGTCTAGTACTTGTCATAGCCGGTTTTGAAAACATCGATTTATGACAAAATGGCGGACGTTTGAACATAAATAGTGATTTTTGGGCCAAAAATTAGTTATTATTTTGCCTATAAAACAAAAACTAAGTAGCGGAAAAAAAATCCTATGACAAGTACTAGATAATGGTGTATAGAATAACCACAAAAAACCTCAAGGCAATCGGTTCATTGGTTTTCGAGAAATTTTGGGTACCGATTTGGAAAACGTGGTTTTGAGAAAAACGCGTTTGAAAAATTGGGAATGAATAAATCATGAAATTTGTCAACTTACATGGAATCATCGATACCGGGCCCATAGTGTAGGTCTTCTACGGTCGACGGAGTGTTCATAGCTTCTAAATCCTCGACTTCGACCATCTACGTGTACATCTCCCCTTGAATACGACGAGTAACGAATGAGCGATACGAATTTTCCTTTTTCGCGAAATGACGTACGCGGCGCGTATTCCGCGCATGGTTTACTCCTATCGAGGGGGGATTTAAATAATCCCGGAAAGATTTATTCGCGCGGTTTTCGCGAGCTCGAATGCACTCTCCAAATCAACATGCACTTTACAAGTGAACGGAAAATAACTTTTTTTTACTCGGACGGCGTTCGGAAGGAAATCGTAAAACGTCGAGTAATTCGGTAAAGCGGTTATAGTTTTATGGTGTTGAAGTGTGCATCGTTGGAACGCAACGAAAGTTCCATTTTACATTTTATTTTCCATATTGTTATTATTATAGGCGATATTTTTTATATATTTATAGTGCAGATCGCACAATAAATGCTTAAAAATGGTTGAAGCATTACTGTAGGCGAAATCTGGCGAAATAAATTACATTCGTTGCAGTCCAACGATGCAAACTTCAGCATCGTATATTTTTCCGATATACTTGACGTGGTAACAGGAGTTTTTTTTACGATTTCCGCAACGAACTCAAGCGAATGATCGGAAAGCGATTTACCAATGAGACGATTTCACGGTTGAAAATTTAATGGGTAATTTAAAAATTTCTTTTTAATCCGTTTGAACGCATTATGTTGTCGATTTGTCTAAAAAGGAACATCACTTTGGTGTCCGCCTTTAATTTTGTTCTAACTGATGAATATGGTAGAGCATTGAGAACTTTTTATTTAGCTACGAATTTTTAGTTGGGATTTTTTTTATCGCAGGAGGAATAGTTTTAAGGGGTTAAAGCACCCCTTGGAGTGAAGCATGTCAAGGGCTGATTTTGCAATCTCACACGTAAGCAGTCCACCAATTTCAGTGAAACAAAACAGAAACAAAATTTCTTCCAATGCAAAATGATCAGAAGTCTACTATAGGTACTTCGAAATAAAACAAAAATTAAGGGATGAACCACCCCTTTTTTTCTCCAACCCACATTGAAAAGGGGGGCATTAAATTGAACGAAAAGGGTAAGACTTTGAAGCGGAAAATAAAATTCGAGTATACACTTTCGACGATTTTTAATGCAAATGGGGGATTTTAGGGGAAGTAACTTGTGAATTCGTTCTGAGGGGGTGAAAGTACATCGATATGCACTTGTAAAAAAAATATTTAAAATTCAAACTTCTTTCCTATTTCGGCCAAAAATAAAAGGCTTCACTGAATCGTAAATCACGTATTTTCTGTTTCGATGTGGAACTATTCTGTGCTCATTATCTTCGCAATCGTTTTTTCTTCAAAATGCCGTTTGGTTCATGCGGTTCGGATGATTTTTCGAATTTTGGCAGAATATCGAATACATCCATTTTCGCGCATTTTTCCATACCTCTTCTTCTCTTTGCCTCTGTTCCGGCCACTTTTCAAATGCACTTTCCGGGAGAACCAAATGAGGTATCAGGATGAATCAAGCGGCATTCTCTAAGTTTACTAAAATTCTTTTTCAAACTCTCCCAATAAATGTATGACACTCAAATAGGTCTGACGGTACGGCCGTTTGAAATTTCCGGACTTTGGCGATTCACGAAAAGCGGTCAAATTATTTTTTTCGATTTTTACACCACTTCAAGGATTCATCTGATGGGACATTTTCCGCCAATTACAAATATAACGGAGTTTTTTTTCAAAAGCTCAAAATGACGCCGGGTAAACGCGAAAAACGGGTTTTCATACACATTTGACGATTTTGCATAGAAATTATGGGCTCACACCACGTTGATGCTCGGAAAAATAGGTAAAATTTTTTTTTTCAAATTTGAGCCAACTTTTAAACATATGAAATAATTTTAATTTTCATAAACACATTTTTATGAATTTTCATGAATTTTCATGAATTTTCAAACATTTTTATGAATTTTCATAAACACATTTCACACAATGTTGTGAACGAATTTTTTTAAATTGAAATCGGTGGCTATATAAGTTGTCTAGTACGACTCTCTTTTGAAAATCCTTGCCGATAGGGGAATTTTTTTTCTGCAGCGTCTGAATTTTTTTATTTTTTTTTCTTGTAGAGAAAGGTAATAGCGAAAGAACAGGATGGTGAAATTTTTTTTTTAATTTGTTGTCAAAATGACTGCTCTTTGAAAAAACTCTGATTTTTACGAGAATGTTGAATTTTACAAATTAATAAAAAATGAATGCGGCATCCAATCATAAAAATCTCATGCTACATCCTAGATAATATTATAAAGAATATGTGATATAAATTTCATCAAAATCGGCTAAGTAGATCTCGAGATATTTTATCCACTAATTTAAAAAGAGTAGGTCCAAGAAAAAGGCAAGAGAAGAAAAAAACTGCGTCAGCGTCTTGAAATCAAAATTTTTTTTATATTGCCTTACAATCTGGACCTCTTGGTCCATACATGAGGTTTTCCATTGATGTTGCAATTACCTGTTTCTCCTTTGAGCTCAAACGTTGTGTCCCTGTGACATTGTGTATATCCAATAATACCCTTTGTCAAGGCTTTGTCCGCTCGTTACGTGAGATGCGGGCCTACTCTCTGCCGTGGTCACGTCAAAATGCTATAACGCCGGTAATGATTGGAACTTTGCCAGGTTTAAGCGCTTAAAATATTCTTAAAAGTATAAATAATAAAACTAGCCAAAAGTCGATTTTCTACAAATCTCATAGTGGTGTGATCCCTTAAGGATTTTAGGGGCAATGAAGGGGGATTTTCTAGTCGAGGGATGAAGATACATCGATAGGGACTTGTACAAAAACATTGAAAATCCAATTTATTTTGCATTTTCGCCCAAAATAAGTATCTTCAATCAACCCTTATTACTTCATAGTTAGACTTTTTATTGTTATTTGATACCGCGACTATATAATCTAACAATAAAATGATGGATTTCACAAAAGTTTTTAACGCTTCTGTTTTATTCTTTTATTGTTTAATTATAATTTCATATTAGTCTATCCATCAAATTTTTAAGGGGTTACCCCCACTTGCGATTTTGAAAAAATCGATTTTTTTTATTGCATTTTTTTGAAGTGCAATTTGAAGTGCAGTTTTTTTTATGCCCGGAATAGATGACTCTATGTAAGTTTATAAAAAAAAAATATTTTCTTCGTGTAAACTGAAATTGAAACTTTAAACGCGTTTTTCTCAAAATGGCATTTCTGAAGTCGGTGACCAAGATTACTCGAACACTAATGAACCGATCTTCTTGAAATTTTGCAGGCTTATTTAATACATAAAAATGTAGTCTTTAGTCGTTCGATTTTTTTTTTCGAAAAAAAAATGGCCGTTTTATAGCCAAAAAACGGCCGTTTTTTTCGTTAAAATCGAACCATTAACTTTGACTGTCCGCCATTTTGTGAAAAATGAATATTTTTTAAAATCCTTCGATTAAAGACTAGTTTATACTTATATTTGACTAAATCCATCCGCATTTTTTTTCAGATGATCCACTTCGCCGCAATGTTGGTCACCGCAAACCGTGTATATAAAAACATTATTTCATTGACGGCCATTTGCCACTAAACAATGTAATATTTTTCAATAAAAAAATTACTGAAAGTTCTTCAAGATGTGTTCTTTAAGATGGTATATTGATCGATAAAAAAAGTTTTGTAGTTTTCTTTAAAAAAATTCATGAAAAAGGCCTTTTTTGCGCTACAAGTGGGGGTAACGCCTTAAGAACCAAGTTATTTCTTGCAAGATTCTTTTACAGTAACTCTTGAAATATTAATCATATTTATACCTTTATTATCAGACTATAATTGCATTCAAGCATCTACTCAGATTACAATTTTATTGCAACATTAAAAGGGATCTTCGGAAAAATTGCGTTTACCTTTTTCCCCGAGAAGAACTCGGAATTCACTTCTAGAGTAAAGAATAAAAAATTATTCTCTTTGACAAAGGTTTACTCGTTTTTTTTTAACCCCCAGGAATATGAAACGGAAATTTAATAAAGGCTTGAAATAAAAGCGGGTACGTTACACAGTTTGTTTTTCAATGGAGTAATAACCACGCAAACGCAAATAACTCGTGAAAACGTTGCTTCAAGGCAGGTCTCTGGACACGATGTTACGTTATTTCCATACCGCGATTGCGGGTGAAACGAATGCTTTTCATTGTATTTTTTTCCGCACCGCCAGTTTATAGAGGGTCGGCCGCTGGCTCTCCAAATTAGAATGGTTCTTCAGTGTATCGATAACCAGCGTACCTAATACCGTTTCCCAGGGCCTGATTTAGAGCGAAGGGGGCCTAAAGCCCCGGAGTTTCCACATTACATTTTTTTAGGTAAAATTTGCTGACGAATGTTACGCAACACTTACAAGAAACACGACATAACCGCCGTCGATTTTGTTGAAACTCATATATGTGATAAAGGATTGAAAACTATCAGGTGCGTATTTTTTATCGGCAGAAAAACGGTTTTAAGGGAGAAGGGATGCCGAGGCGTGATTTTGCAGTTTCTCCCACAAGCAGTCAACCGATCAGAATGAAACAAAAAATCCACAATAGAAGTATTGAAAAAACAATTAAGGGGGGATACGCCTTTCTTTGAGGGGTGGTTTTCACCCTTAAAACCGTTTTTCCACTGATGAAAGAAATACCTGTCTAATAGTTTTCAATGCTTTATCACATATATGCGTCAACAAAATCGAAGGCGGACACTTAAGTAACGTCGCTTGTTAGTGAAAAAAAATCACTCCAGTGATCTGAGAAAGGGTCAGCACACTTTTATGAAGCTCTTTTTTTTAATATAATTTTAAAGCGTATTTCTGTAAAAAAAAAAAAGAAATGAAAAACCAGAGCCGATGAATTTAAAAAATATATATATATACCATGGATTATAATTTTTTAAATGTCACGTCGTTGAGCTCAGCATTAATTTTTTTTAATTTAGCGGTTCACTCGGAAAAAAGCAATATTTGTTTGCTCATATTGTTCTTCACAACTGCTAAAAAAACGCACATGAAAGTTTTAGCATTTAGCGCCAGACGCTTACACCAGCCAATATATGCAATTTTTTTAAAAATAATTTATTTTACAATTGTATAAATGACACGGAAAAAATATTAATTGGTGAGTAGTATACGGTATAAAATTACACTATATTACACTATGAAGGATCCAATTACGCACAGAAAAAATAATTTCTCGACACGAAGAAAATGGAAAAACATTATAATTGTAATCGAATTTAGCTGATGTTATAAAACGTGTTCTTGCCTAACTTCAAACAACGTGTATTGTTTAGAGGGATCCTGTTTTTCCGCAATAAATGATTTATATACTACAAAAAAAATGTAATCTTGTTTGAAAAATAATTATGACCCTCCCACTTCCTTCTGTTGGCCCTTGGCCTCCAGATCTTCAAATTCGTCCCTGCCATTCCCTAATTTACAGCCCTGTCGACCTGATTCTCCAACCTAATTTCCCCGCGAGTTTCAGCTTTTTTCTTCAGGCCAGACATGTAAAATTCATTGTAAAAAATGGTGGCCACTTGAAAAAAAAAGAAAATCGACAAAAACAAGAGTATGGGTCTCCAGAGACCCCACGTTCCTGATCAAGGCTATATGTTTTTTTTATGGACACGCTGCATCAATATAGTCTCATTACCCATCTCTCAAACGATTTCTGCTCCACCCTGACGTATCACGATCTACCTCGCGATTCGTCTTTCTCCCGCGATCCTTCGTTATATTAGGAGGAATGTCGTACAGGAATTTCATTTTATCAAGACGTACGTGAACGTTGACGACGCACCCTCGCACAAAAGAAAAAACCAACCATTTTCAGAAATTTGCACCGTAAAATTTAACCACGTAACATTTTTACTTAAGGGGGTATACCTCTCTGGAAGCTTCAAATAATCGTTTTTTCGGACCCTGAAATTCTAAAAATTGACGAAGTTACACCTATTTGAGTGGAGCAGTGTTCGTCGGGTTTACCATTTCTCAGAGGTGGCGCAGCGATATTTCAATATGGCCGGTCAACGTATAGCCTCAAACGTAAACAATTAATCCGTTCTTGGTTTCCAGCGAGTTCGCTACTAGATTTATCTCCATGGTAGATTGTAAAGATGCTACTGCAGGGAACAATTTACTTTCCGCTCTTTTTCAGCTCTGTCAGCTCTGGATTTAGATTTTTTTAAGGTTATGAGAGTTGATCGCAGGTTTCGAGGTGTGATTCTTAATTTTGAAGCAAACTTTTTACAAGGGACGTCTGAAACTATATTCATATGTTGTAGATAACAGAAATAACTTTGGATATTGCTCGATTTATTATTTATAAAGATGCAAACTTGGAAAGAAAACATCTTTTGGAGTGCTACAAACTCGCCTTGATGGCCTGAAGAGAGTGAATTTCCGAGCCATCAACCACTTTTTTAAAGAAGTTTCGGGACAAATGACTAAATGTTACCATTTGCTTCTAATTCATGCAGTAAGTTATTTGTCGTATGCTGAATGGACTGTCCAAAATTTAAATCGATCGTCTGCACCGATTCTATAAAATTTGCAATTGAACAAACACTTTTAGCATAGGGAGATGGCTATGATCAGATAACAAAAGGAGTTTTAATAACATTAGACCTTTTAATAACATTTGACACGGATTACAAAATTGTCATAATGTACTGAGTCATTTGACGGTTTCGCATAACATTTTAAACATTTTCAACGCTTTTTCATGCGTAAAACTGCCATTGGGCGATAAGCATAGGCACTCCCTATGTTGAAAAGTGGTTTTTCAATTATAAATTTTACAGAAACGGTGTAGACGATCGCTTTCACATTTGGAGGGTACATTCAGTAAATGACAAAGAATTTACCGTATACATTTCAATCAAATGGTAATATTTTGTTCATTGTCTCGAAACTCCTTTAAATACTTGATTTTTAGGTGGCTTATGGAACGTCAATTAACGGGTTACCCCCACTTGTAGTGCAAAAAAGGCCTTTTTCATGAATTTTTTAAAATAAAACTACAACACTTTTTTAATCGATCAATATACCATCTTAAAAAACACATCTTGAAGAACTTTCAGTAATTTTTTTATTGAAAAATATTACATTGTTTAGTGGCAAATGGCCGTCAATGAAATAATGTTTTTATATACACGGTTTGCGGTGACCAACATTGCGGCGAAGTGGATCATCTGAAAAAAAAATGCGGATGGATTTAGTCAAATATAAGTATAAACTAGTCTTTAATCGAAGGATTTTAAAAAATATTCATTTTTCACAAAATGGCGGATAGTCAAAGTTAATGGTTCGATTTTAACGAAAAAAACGGCCGTTTTTTGGCTGTAAAACGGCCATTTTTTTTTCGAAAAAAAAATCGAACGATTAAAGACTACATTTTTATGTATTAAATAAGCCTGCAAAATTTCAAGAAGATCGGTTCATTAGTGTTCGAGTAATCTTGGTCACCGACTTCAGAAATGCCATTTTGAGAAAAATGCGTTTAAAGTTTCAATTTCAGTTTACACGAAGAAAATATTTTTTTTTGTAAACTTACATAGAGTCATCTATTCCGGGCCCATACAGAAGTATGGGCCCGGATACTTATACTTCAAAAAAATGCAATAAAAAAAATCGATTTTTTCAAAATCGCAAGTGGGGGTAACCCCTTAACTTTTATAATCCACCTTTTATTGTGAAACAGAGCAGAATCTATAGTAACTTTTCAGTTTTCAAATTTTGTCCATACTTATCAATGTATTTCGACAATCTTTACTATACTAGTGGAGCTTCTGCCTAAGGCCGCGAAAGGCGCCGAGACTTTTGGGGATCGCGAATGCCTCTAAAATTTCAAGCCAAGTTACTGAACTTTTAACGCAAAATGGCGACTCTAAAAATCATCTCATTTGTACGGCACTTTACGGAGATGACACGCTGGCCACATTTCTATCGAATAATATATACGCTAAATAACTCTAGATGCCTGATATATACTGCTCACGCGTGTAATAAAATCTAAAGATTCCGTAACGAAAATAAAAACAGGATGTCACCGGACGTTTGAAGAAAATATTAATGATAAAACTTAGAAAACTGTATCTGGCAGAACAATTTTTCGTAGCCGCGACTTTTCGCTGAAAATATAGAAATGTCTAAATCTACTAAATTTGCGCGAAATTTTTTTATTCCAGTTTATCGTTGGGTGTATGCACTGATTGTGACTTATTTTTATCGAGCGCCACTGTAATTTAGCCACTGACTCAGAAGGGCCCTTCTATGCCCCCACAAAATACGGCCCTCCGCGGAAAGATTATCTTAAGGGGGGGGGGGGGGTATGGTTAATTCGCTATAAAACAAAGCATATTTACGATAATCTTTGTTGACGACACAATTAAAATATATTTTTATATATGTAATTAGTATATAATTAAAGGACATTTGAAGAATATTCTGTAAAATGTTAACTAATAATTATGCAGAAATGAGCCACAGAAATGAGAATTGACAGCAAATCTTCGCAGACGCCTAAAAAAAAGTTACATTACGGTGAACCGCACAACTCATCTGAAATAAAAACCAAATCTCATCATCATCATCTGAAATAAAATCATCTGAAATAAAAAAACCAAAAAGATTTCATTAGTAGATAAGTTCCTTAAGGTAACGCTGTCGGGTTATTTTAAATGGATTAGAAAAATGTTTGGTTACACTTAGAAGTCAAAATACCGATTTTTCATTTGAAAAATCGGCAATTTTGTTATTGTAAAGTAAATTGAAATTATAAAAATTTAAAAACTCGACAGCGTTACCTCGTAATTTATGTGTAGAAAAAGTGTGTAAAATTTCTAAAGGATCGGTGCAGTAGATTTTGAGCTAGAGAGTTCACCGACTTCGAAAATGCGAAGCGTGAGAAAAGCGCATTTAACGACTTATACGCAGTTATAAATTTCAAAAAAAAAAATTTATTGCATTTTCGGAATGTACAAATATGTGAGCGTATTCCCTGAAAATTTCAAATCGATCCAGCGAATATTCTCGGAAATACACACATTTTTGCAAGGACGCTCGGAGCGCGTCTCCGAGCGTCCGAGAAACTTCAAACGCGTTTTTCTCAAAACGGTGTTTTCAAAGTCGGTGAGCACGATATCTCAAAAACGGCTCAACCGATCGGTCTGCAATTTTAACACAACCTCGTCAGCTATATTCTTCAGGTATTGATCGAAGGAATAATATTTCCGATAATTATTTCCATTTTTTATCAACGATTTAACGAAAAACATTTGGTCGAAAATCGAAATTGTTTCTTTCCGGAGCCACCATTTTGTCAAAAATTAAAATTTCGACTATTCCTCCGATCAACACCTGGATTCATCTATCCCCTGAAAGAATCTTTTTGGTTTTTTCATTTTAGATCATCCAAACCGGAGATACTTTGCTCACCGCCGGACACTTTTTTTTTCGGGGACCTCCAGGAGACTTCCTACAGGAGCAATGTTAATGAATATTTTTGAAAATAAAAAATGCCAATCTAAAGCTAAAAGATGCCACTGCACTGCCTAATACTTTTCGTTTTGTCCAAATAAAATCCTTTTCCAGGAAAAATTCGTGAACAAACGACTTTTTTGGCCTTGCAACTACGTAAAACGCCTTAAAAGTTTCAAATATTTCTACACAAGAAAATTAAAAAAAATATACATCAATAGACGAGTGTTTTTTTCATATACTTACACAGAATCATCGATGCCAGGCCCATAAAGCATTCATATAACAAAATATTTAAAGACCGCAAAAAAAATATCTTACCTGTCTCCTGCGACAAGTGGTTCCATTCTGCGACGAGGGACTGCGGATTCCGGCGGGGAATCAAATTCCGCTAGGCTTCTCCCTCGCTGGGTCTATCCGCTTTAATCGGGAGTTTCTATGCTAATGAAGACGAACCAGCCTGGGAGAAATGATCATCCGCCGCGCATGAAATATCGGAATTGAAGAGGGCAGGAAAAACAAACCTCGGAAAAGACCAATCGTAGGGTCGTGAGAAAAGCACGCGAGATACTCCAAACCGTGCCCGAAATCGAGCGTTATTTAAAATATAACGTACAAAAAAATTAATCGAATGATTGATTTTAAAAATCGCGATCAATTTGTATTGCGACAATATCGGAATTTTAATTTCTCATTTGCATATACGAATTCGATTCGGAATGATCTTGTCTTGTTTCCTGTTTATCTGAGTCTTCCATTAAACGTGACGATATTACATCTTCGGATGTCCCGTGACTCACCTTTTTTACGAGGGACCTGTTATTTCTGAGAAACGTGTCAAGCCATTTTCTACACCTCTTACACGTACCATTGAACGAGCATTTCTCGTGCGGCTGCAAATTTGATCTTGAAAACGAGTCCGAGAATTTTGATTTAACGCGGTCCTCTAGTTTCTCGACTGTTTTTTTACGGCTTTTTCAATAATTTTTTACGGGCAAAGCATCGAAATAATCAATCTCATTGTTTTTGCATAATCTTTATTAACATTTAAATAAGCTTTACAAATTTTTTTAAGTCAAAATATATAATAGAATAAAAGTTATAGTCGCCGACAGGAAGACATCGAGTAAAAGAGGTGCTTGACGGTGACCAAGATTGCGGCTGTTCTGCTTATCTGAAATCAAAAAACCAAACGGCATTTTAATCTTCATATTTAAGACTAGCGATTGAACTAGAGTGCATTCTAAATTACAAAAATTGACTTTTTTATACACTTTTGAAAATTACATTCTATTTTTTACTCATTTTTTCTTAAGTTTTTCGCTCGTACAAAAAAAACTATCGAAGCAATCATGATAATCCTAGTTCAATCGCTGGCTTATAACATATTAAAGATGCTGTATAAATTTGAACAAGATCGGTGCAGTAGTTTCTGAAATATCGTGGTCACCCTTTCGAAAAATGGTGTTTCGAGAAAAACGCGTTTGAAAGTATACCTGCTCCGTATACCTGCTCCGTTCCAGGGCCGTAACTTATGAACCACTTCGAGTATCGAAAAATCCTTTGGCACACATTTTCTACGCATGTTGTAGATGTGATTTATGAAAAAAAAAATCGATTTTTTCGACCCGTGAAACTAGAGGACCGCCTTAATAGGACGAGTCGTTTTCGGGCGGCGAGGGAACGATTTGGCTAGCCGACGATTGTGCAAAATCTCGTTTAGCTTGCCGGTAAGGTACGGACACACTAATCACGATTTTTCGACCGGAAGCAGTAATAAAAACACCATTACGGAAATATATTTTCTTTACAAGTTTTTTTTAACTTGCTTCGTTCGTGTATCGTCTTTCCGGTTCAAAATTCGTAATCTATTTTTCAAGTATACAGGGTGAGGCACATAAAGTGTTGCAGAGCAATAGCACTCAAACTATTGATCACATCCAAAAATGTTTCAGAAAAAAGTTTCAGTGTTCGAAAAGGTCCTCATACTGGACCACCCTGTTTTTTATCGGTGGAGGCGCTGAATCTACGTCAAGGTCAACTCCACTTTTTCAAATGAAGTGGTACTTTTTTTTCAACCATCGTGTGGAGCACCTCAAGCCGCATAAAAAACATCAGGGGGTCAAAGTCGTTCAAGGTTATTCAAGGTCACCTATTAAAATGAAATACAAATCTAAATATCTCGTGACACTATATTTGGTAGTGATCCGAGATATTTAGATTTGTATCGTCGATACTGACCTTGAATGTCCTTGAACGACTTGGACCCCCTTATGTTTTTTATGCGGCTTGAGTTGAGTCACTAGATGGCTGAAAAAAAATGTACCATTCCATTTTAAAAAGTGGAGTTGACCGTCAGCGCCTCCGCCGATAAAAAAAATAGGGTTGTCCAGTATGACGGCCTTCTCGAACACGAAAACTTTTGTCTCAAACATTTTTGGATATGAGCAACAGTTTGAGTGCTATTGCTCTGTAACACTTTATGTGCCTCACCCTGTGTATACAGGGTGGCCGGAACATTGACGTAGAAAAATAAAGTTTAGGTCCCTTGTATCGTGGGGAATCCGAATCACCCCCATGTATGTTCCGCGACTTTTCGTAGTTTTCGAGTTATGAATTTTTTTCTGTATTTTTGAGAATTTTCGACCTGACCAATAAAAAAAAATCTAAAAAAAAGTAGAAGACATTGTCGAGATTTTTTTTTGCAACTGAATCTTCGTGAGTAGTACTTTTATGCATAAAATAATCAGCTTCGTAACTGTGATGAAAGTTATGAAAATGTTGGTCTAACCTGAACAATTTACGTTCGGTAAATTATGATTTAAATTTTCAACTTTAAATTAAAAATCTAAACAGGTGACTTCATGGTTCCTAATTAGGCCCTAAGAATGCCCCAGACTCTCAGCTTTCATAATCATTCAAAAGTAGTACTTAATAGGGCTACTTTGGCTGAAATTGGCCTTCAAGGACAGCGAGGTGGAAAATTCTTAAAATTAGCCATCTGATTTAAAAAAATGGCCATTTTATTATTCCTAAGGTTATTTAGTTTGTTAACTAACCAAAAATGACTGCAGGAAAGCTAAGATTTAAACATTTGGAGGTTTTTTTTTATTTAAGTTTAATGAATTTTGGGCGATCCAATCTCGTGGATCAGAGTTGCGCCCTCGTTTACAACCCGTAAACGAGGGCGCAACTCTCTTGCCTGCAATAATAATGGGCCGAGAGGATAAGAGACCGAAATATTGCTATCTCTCTCACTCTCGGCGGCGAGAGGGGCAGCGCGCAACCGAAGCCAACACAAAACAAGTTACTTTTTTAAATGATTATGAAAGCAGAGAGTCTGGAGCTTTCTTGAGGCCTAATTTGGAACCATGAAGTCACCTGTTTAGATTTTTTATTTAAAGTTGAAAATTTAAGTCATAATTTACCGAACGTCAATTTTTCACGTTAGAACAACATTTTCATAACTTTCATCACAGTTACGAAGCTGATTATTTTATGCATAAAAGTACTACTCATAAAGATTCAGTTGCAAAAAAAAATCTCGACAGTCTTCTACTTTTTTTCAAGATTTTTTTTCAACTGGTCAGGTCAAAAATTCTCAAAAATTCAGAAAAAAATTCATAACTCGAAAACTATGAAAAGTCGCGGAACATACATGGGGGTGATTCGGATACCCGACGATACAAGGGGCCTGAATGTTACTTTTGGACGTCAATGTTCCGGCCACCCTGTATATTATATATATAAAAGGCAAAGTTCTAACTGACTGACACATCATAGCCCAGCCTAAACCACTTCACGCAGAAACGTGAAATTTGGAGGGCGTATTCGCTTTACTATGTAAGCACCATTTGAGAACGGATCTGGAATCTGCTCGGATTTACTTGAAATTTGATATTCGTGCTTCTTGACACATTTGATGAAGCACGTATTTAAGCGTTTTAGAAATTCAACCACTACGGGGAGAAAGGGGGGGGGGCAAAGTTTGTATGGAAAATAAAAAGAATCTGGTCAGAAGATTTACTTGAAACTTAGCATTAATGCTCTTCAACACAATTAATAAATTACGTATTTCAGCATTTCTCGAAATTCAACCCCTAAACGAAAGGGGGTGGCAAAGTTTTTACGTCAAAAAAACATCGGGTAAAATTTACTTGGCACTTTGTATAATTGCTCCTAGACACAATGGAATTTCAGCGTTTTTGGAAATTCGATGATTAAGGGGACAATGGGCTAGCAAAGTTTGTATGGTAAAAAAAATATCTGGTGAGATTTACTTGAAACTTAGTATTAATGCTCTTCAACACAATTCTACGTGCTCCTTTATCAAACATTTTAAGAGCACATTTCAAATTTCCCTACGAGACGTCTTTCAACAGAGCGCAAGCTTATTTTTTTATTTTATTTTTTTTTTTTTTCAATATATCGTATAGATTGAAATGGCCAAATGCGTGTGTCTCTCGCACTCATGATATCTCGGTCGGTGGGCGCCTTATTCAAGACAAAAATGACTAAATATCTAATTCCCATTTTTCTCCAAAAGGACTGACATTCCAGAAAAAATAATGGTCTGGTGCGCTCCATTGAGAGAATTCCCGGTTTTTACGTCCTAGAGGTGGCGAGGCGATGTTTCAATATGGCCGTTCAAAGTATAGCCTCAAACGTGAACAATTACTTCGTTCTTAAGGCGTTACCCTCACTTGTAGCGCAAAAAAAGGCCTTTTTCATGATTTTTTTTAAAGAAAACTACAAACCTTTTTTAATCGATCAATATACCATCTTAAAGAACACATCTTGAAGAACTTTCAGTAATTTTTTTATTGAAAAATATTACATTGTTTAGTGGCAAATGGCCGTCAATGAAATAATGTTTTTATATACACGGTTTGCGGTGACCAACATTGCGGCGAAGTGGATCATCTGAAAAAAAAAATGCGGATGGATTTAGTCAAACATAAGTATAAACTAGTCTTTAATCGAAGGATTTTAAAAAATATTCATTTTTCACAAAATGGCGGACAGTCAAAGTTAATGGTTCGATTTTAACGAAAAAAAACGGCCGTTTTTTGGCTATAAAACGGCCATTTTTTCGAAAAAAAAATCGAACGCTTAAAGACTACATTTTTATGTATTAAATAAGCCTGCAAAATTTCAAGAAGATCGGTTCATTAGTGTTCGAGTAATCTTGGTCACCGACTTCAGAAATGCCATTTTGAGAAAAACGCGTTTAAAGTTTCAATTTCAGTTTACACGAAGTGTAAAGTTTCAGTTTATCTCAGTCAATTTTGTTGGGATCGACTTGAAATTTTCAGGACATATTCTCAGATACTTATACTTCAAAAAAATGCAATAAAAAAAGTCGATTTTTTCAAAATCGCAAGTGGGGGTAACCCCTTAATTTCCTGTGGGTTGGCTAATGGATTTACCTCCACGATAGATTGTAAAGATGGTACTGCAGTGAATAATTTAATTTCCGTTTTTTTTAAGCTCTGTCAGCTCTGGATGTAGATTTTTTTAAGGTTATGAGAGTCACTTGCAGGTTTCGAAAAAGAGTGATTCTATTTTTCAGAGCATAGTTTTTACTAGGGACGTCTGAAATTATGTTTCTACATTGTACATAACAGAAATAAATTTTAATATTGCTCAATTTATCATTTATAAAGATACAAACTTGGAAAGAAAAAATCTTGTGGGGTGACTACAAATTCTTCCCGATGGCCTAAAGAGAGTCATTTTCAGAGGCAACAACCACTTTTTTAAAAGACGTTATCTTTAGGTGTCTTGAGAAACGACAATTCACTTTTATTATCCGCCTTGCACCCTGGAACCCAGCGGAATCACGAGTAATTTTTCGTCATTTAAATTTCGTCCATTGTTATTAAGGGGACATATACACCTAGGAGCCGGAAAAGGGTCATTTTTGTGAATTTTTTCAAGGAAAACTATTTGAAATTTCGGATTGGGGTTTTAATTATCTAAAAGTATATACATTCAAAAATATGTTTAATTTTCTTTATTTAAAAATATCAAAACTATACAAGGATATTGCATGATCCTTGGAACGTCGTAAAAAAATCTGCGTATACGATACCCACTAGCGTTTCTTCAAAAATCATCTTAAAAAAACCAAAAAGATTATTAAATTAGATACTATAATCTAGTACTTGTCATAGCCGATTTTGAAAATATCGATTTATGACAAAATGGCGGACGTTTGAACATAAATAGTGATTTTTGGGCCAAAAATTAGTTATTATTTTGCCTATAAAACAAAAACTAAGTAACGGAAAAAAAAATCCTATGACAAGTACTAGATAATGGTGTATGGAATAACCACAAAAAACCTCAAGGCAATCGGTTTATTGGTTTTCGAGAAATTTTGGGTACCGATTGGAAAAACGTGGTTTTGAGAAAAACGCGTTTGAAAATTTGGGAATGAATAAATCATGAAATTTGTCAACTTACATGGAATCATCGATACCAGACCCATAGTGTAGGTCTTCTACGGTCGACGGAATGTTCATAGCTTCTAAATCCTCGACCTCGACCATCTAGGTGTATATCTTTCCTTAATGTATTGTGACCACGTTTACTATCCTAGTAGAGCTTCTGCCTTAGGCCGCGAGAGTCGCCAAGACATTTAAGGATGAGACTCTTTTTTCCCGAAATGTCAATGATCTTAAAGATAACGCAGCGGAACTTTTACCGACTGCGCGGCTTTTACCTCGGGAGCAATGAGAAATACCTACAGTCGGTAAAAATCCCGTCGTCACCTGTTCTCCCAGAAGACTTTTGTTTCGGAACAAAAGAAAATATATGAAAATTGTGTTAATCTTTGAAGAGTAGTAAATCGAGTTTTATTTAAGCAGGAATATCATTGAGGAAAAATCACGGAAATGAATTTTCCAGTGTCTCTCGCTGTCGTCGGGGCTCAGTCGGTACTTCTCGTCCGGTTGGTATTCTCCTCTTCCCGAAATTACTCATTTTTGCAGCGCGTACACTCCAATCGAGGCGAGATGGACGTCACTCAATCGGTAAAAAAATCGTTGCGTGCTTCGATCGAAAATGATTAAAATTTCGAAAAACACAATACTCTTCCATTGTTTTCTTTTTCATAAACCATAAACTGTGACTTTTTCTTTGGGAACGTCCGCCGCTGCAAACAAAAATCAGAAATGGAATTCTTACCGACTGCGCTGGCCTCCCTTTATTACATTGCAACAAGTGCGTATTTTTTCTAAGTCTCGTACGCGAGGGACAAAGATGTGTTTTGCTAAACCCTTAAAGGGTCGAATTTTTTTAAATTCAAGAATATAAAAACGGAAATGCTTTGAGAGTCCTTTCCCCGTCTAGCCGGAAGGGCCCAAAGCTTTGTATCGGGACGTCGCGACATCTCGCGGAGATTGATAAAAAGCTGTACCACTCGTCCGACGAACGGTAACACAAACGGAGACTGGAAATTTCCAGTCTCAGCTTGTGTTGGCGTCGCTGTTATTGAATTTGCCGCAGCCGCGTCGACGCCGTTGCGTTTCGCGGAATGTAAGCTCCGGGCGAAAATTCCTCGCCTACACAAGTAAATCCGGTGAAGGGAGAGAGAACGTCGTCAAGAGACGCCCCCCTGTCTCCGTCGCGAACCATTCGACCGCAAGAAGAGTGGAGGGCGCAAGAGAGAGAAGGAAAGAGCGCAATTTTACGAACCGGAAGCATGAGAACCCAGTAGGGCACTTGGCTTTAATGTTAACCAGAATGTGCGCCATGGAGACTAGAGGTAAAGGAGCCCGAACGCAGTGTTGGAGAAATGGTCTGAAAAAGCGATGACGGCAACGACTTACACCACCTACCGCGTGGCGGCGCCTCTACTGCGGCGATACCGGAAACGCCGGGAATCGCGGGGAAACGCGGTGATTCGAAATAGTTTGTCATACATTTTTTCTATTAAATGTATGTATATAATATTGATATGCTTTTGTTCATAGTATATATTGATATGATTTGTTCACAGTTATGAAATGTCAATATATCAGTAATTTGTCGACTTGGAGCCGATACTGCAAATGTTTTATTTTTATTCGGTGACATAAACGATTAAATAACAATAACGCATCCTAATCCCTAATGCACCCCAACCAAATCCTAATCGCTTATTCGATTGCAAAGAGAAATATTTTTTTGAGTCACGACAAACAAAAATAAAACAACCTAGAATTTGCATTAAACCTCAAAACAACCAACAATCCAAACCGAATCTAAACTCCATCCGGGGGGAACTGCTTAAATATTATAAAACTACTTATTCTAGTGATGCAAGTGATAGCTCAATGGTTAGCACGCTGGAGTAACGTGCGCCAGACCCCGGGATCGCACCCTCGTCGGGATAGTTTTTTTTCGCAATAAATGTTGCTCATAAACTAAGTGTCGAAATGAAAAAATCAGTTTTATTTTTGCTCCTAAATGTAAGTAATTTTTTTAAAAACTGAACGGGAATTATGGACTGCTAATTATAGACGAAAACTCTGGCAAAACAAAAATACTGACGATGAATGAATAATAAACGTTAATTTCGGGACCACCGATATTTTATTTGTTTCTTACACGCCCATCAAACGTTCACAATGCTCAAAAAACAGATACGAAGGTGGCAGAGATTCGTTATTGTAAATATTAGATGTCTTGCGGGGTAATATTTTGTTATCATAATATGCAGGTTGAATAAATTGAACTGGCGTCTAATTTCCACGCTGCAAGCTAGTATAATGGATGAAATTGAAAATATGTATTGTTTATTAATTTTGTTCATATTTCAACTCGAAATATGCACATTAATCCCTCACTGCAATAGAAATTCCGCCGGCCTCGAGCGTGGAAAAAAAACGTCACATATGGCGCCATAACCTCAATATATTTAACCGGCAAATTATAATAACAAAATATTACCCTGAACGTCATTAAATATGTAAAAAAATGCCTTCTCCTTACCAGTACGTTATCTTTTATGAGGTAACGAGTCACAATATTTTGCAGGAGCACTTTTTTCACTTTATACACACGCGAAAGAAATACACCGCGAATAAAGACGCATAAAACGGAAATAAAACTCAGAGCTCACTTCGTTGTATGACCAACGCGAAACTTCACAGCGGAATCCTTGGAAGAAGAGCGCTACCGTGACTGAATTTCAAACTAGGAAATATCATCGCATGTCACTTTTTCACCCATTCCGCCATATGCGTTCGGACTCCTTTACTCTAGTCTCCATGATGTGCGCGATCCCCGACTCGAACAACGAAACGGGGCATAATATCGACGCGCTAAAACTTCATGACGCGGAGAATCGCAAATGCACTTCTTAGCTCGGTCGGATCTTACGAATTCAATTACCACAAATGACCTCTCGCAGTTACCGCCAAAAGTACCGGAAACTTGCAGCAGTAAAAATGTACCGGTGGTTAGTCGTTGGCTTCTCCCGGTTGACCGTACTAAGTATACTTTTTAATTAAACCTTCGACTTTTCTTGTAAGCGTGGAAAATACCTAATGTCTATGGACATTAAAACCAAAATATGGTGGTTAGAGAGTACAGGAGTCAGTGGTTTAAAGCGTCCACAAAATTGTAAAAAAATAATTGCTTCATTCACGGCGCTGGTGTAGATCGCGTCTGCTATGTTATGTACATAAAGGGTGTCTTAAAATGACCTGACATTTCAATTAATTAATAAAACGTGTTATTTATTTAAAAAGTACGAATATTTCCATTTTAATATAAGGTACAAACATGGAGGTTATGTGTGGAACACAGATCCGGCGAGTGGCATAAAGTGCATGGACTTGGAAGACATATTCTTTCAACAGGTGGCGCAACTTGCCACACTGCGGGCGAAACAATGCAGTTATTGCAGACAGCTCAATGTACTTAGCCGCCGACTATGAAAATATCGAATTCTTTTCCATGGCAATCGATCGTTAGTGTTTGTTAGACAAAATCCAGCATTTGTTAGTCGTTATTTATTTAATAATACGAAAAACAAATTTTATGTCAAAGTTAGCCGCAGGAAAATGCTGTTCTAATGATTTCGAACTTTTTTTCGTAACCAATCGTTTGTTAGTCGTTTGTTAGTGATTATTAGTCAATTTTTCTCGTTTGTTAGAGCTTAATTTTGACTTTATCGTTAAAAAAACTTTTCACTCCCATAGCACGCTGCAAGCCACGTGAAGTTGGCTGCAAGCCACGTGAAGTTGGCCGCATTGCCACGACGGCTGAGCAGGGCTTTGTACATGAAACTCCTCAATTTCAGCAAAATGCTGTTTACAGCATTGTGCTGAAATTGAGGAGTTTCATGTCAATGTCACTAACAATCGAGTAGGATTTAAATAAATTTAAATCCTACTCGATTGTTAGTGTTTGTTAGACAAAATCGAGAGTTTGTTAGGAAGCCACGTGCAGTTGGCAGCATTGCCACTTCGGCTGAGCAGGGCTTTGTACATGTAACTCCTCAATTTCAGCAAACGACTAACAAACGATTGGTTACGAAGAAAAGTTCGAAATCATTCGAGAAGCATTTTCCTGCGGCTAACTTTGACATGAAATTTGTTTTTCGTATTATCAAAAAAATAAAATGTATCAAACGCTGGATTTTGTCTAACAAACACTAACAATCGAGTAGGATTGAAATAATCAGCATTTTGCTGAAATTGAGGAGTTACATGTACAAAGCCGTGGTCAGCCGTCGTGGCAATGC
This sequence comes from Ophion slaviceki, assembly GCA_944452715.1. Taxonomy (NCBI): domain Eukaryota; kingdom Metazoa; phylum Arthropoda; class Insecta; order Hymenoptera; family Ichneumonidae; genus Ophion; species Ophion slaviceki. The sequence goes on from OX101790.1 coordinate 43,116,599, forward strand.
TGCTAACTTCACGTGGCCTGCAGCCAACTTCACGTGGCTTGCAGCGTGTTATGGGAATGGAAAGTTTTTTTACCGATAAAGTCAAAATTAAGCTCTAACAAACAATAGAAATCGACTAACAATCACTAACAAACAATTGGTTACGAAGAAAAGTTCGAAATCACTAGAAAAGCATTTTCCTGCGGCTAACTCTGATATGAAATTTGTTTTTCGTATTATTTAATAAATAAAATCTAACAAACGCTGGATTTTGTCTAATAAACACTAACAAACGACTAACAATCGAGTAGGATTGAAATAATCAGCATTTTGCTGAAATTGAGGAGGTACATGTACAATGCCCTCCTCAGCCGTCGTGGCAATGCTGCCAACTTCACGTGGCTTGCAGCGTGCTATGGGAATGAAAAGGTTTTAACGATAAAATCAAAATTAAGCTTTAACAAAGGCTAAAAATCGACTAACAATCACTAACAAACGATTAGTTACGAAGAAAAGTTTGAAATCATTAGAAAAGCATTTTCCTGCGGCTAACTTTGACAGGAAATTTGTTTTTCGTATTTTTAAATAAATAAAGTCTAACAAACGCTGGATTTTGTCTAACAAACACTAACAAACGACTAAGAATCGAGTAGGCTTGAAATAATCAGCATTTTGCTGAAATTGAGGAGTTACATGTACAAAGCCCTGCACAGCCGTCGTGGCAATGTGGCCAACTTCACGTGGCTTGCAGCCAACTTCACGTGGCTTGCAACGGGCTATGGGAGTGAAAAGTTTCTTAACGATAAAGTCAAAATTAAGCTCTAACAAACGATAAAAATCGACTAACAATCACTAAAAACGACTAACAAACGATTGGTGACAAAAAAAAGTTCGAAATCATCAGAAAGGGTTTTCCTGCGGCTAACTTTGACATGAAATTTGTTTTTCGTATTATTAAATAAATAACGTCTAACAAACGCTGGATTTTGTCTAACAAACACTAACAAACGACTAACAATCGTTTGGCATGAGAAAGAATTCGATATTTTCATAGTCGCCAGCTAAGTTTATTGAGCTCTATTTCTCTCTTCGTCGCACCACTACTTCCCCTTGCCGTCACGCACCAAGCGGCAGAAATCGGAATGAAAAACAGAGCCGCTAAGGGTGCCTACCTCCACTACCGCCGTTGTCAGACCTGTATGTAAGACCGTGCAGCACGCGCACCGCACGCGTACATACGCACGCATAGCCGTGTATATCTATGTATATCATGGAAAAAGTGACATGGCGGCTATGATGCGAGGGCATGTAATTAATGAAAATTGTACATCTTCACGTAGCGAACAATTTTCGAGCAGCCGCGAGACAAAAGCTCAAAGTATTTTCCCACCCGTCTTTCTCGAAATTCGCTCCGAGTCATAAATTAAAATTGCGGATGTGTCCGATAGAAGAGTGAGAAAAAAGACAAGAGGAAACGATAAACATATTCGCGATGGTATGAACGTGCGTCGGGACGATTCGTAGGTCACTCAATATTATCCATTCTCTAACCTTTCTAATATTTCCGTTCATTGTTTATCCCCGATATCGGCAGGATATTTCCCGCTGCTTTGTTATCATCTACGTGATTCGAAATTTTCGCCAGTGACAAGTTTTTTCATTCCGCGAGTTGCGAGTAATAAACGAAGATGAGCGAGGTAAGCGGAAGTACGGAGGTTCCGAAAGAAACGAGTGACGACGTCGCTTCAGCCGGGGCAAGAGCGTCCTGCGAGAGAACGGAAACAACAGAAACGACATCGACGACGGGTGAGAATGCGGAAGGCGCACAGTTGGCCACCGACGATGTACAACGAGCGATCGAGGGCCTCGCCGAGATACCGGACGATCAGCTGCAGGAATTCTTCAACGACAAAGACTTTATGGAGGGCCTGAACGTCGTGGACGCTTGGGAGGGAGACACGGACAGCAAGCCGCAGTCGAGGAGCTCGCGCAACAGAGATCGGGATCAGGCCAAGTCGCCGAGGTAGCCAGAAGATGAGAGCACCCTCGACGACTCCTTTACTATCTAAGTCCTCTAATAGCGTCACGCGACGTCTTACGATACTTAAGAATTTTCCGGCTGACATTGTCAGGATACAGGGGTAGGGGCGGGGGGAGGGTTGGGATGAAAAATCTGGTAATGTAGATTCGCCGAGAAAATGCTTATAAAAGTATCAATAGTCTATTCCAAATATTTCCATAGGTTAACAAATATAAATTGTAACGTTTGTACAGCCACCAAGACCCTAACGATTTGTGTACTCTTAGAAGAAGCTCGGAAACCATTTGGTTTTTTGTTTCCCTCATTCATCTCGTCGATATACCGTGCGATACGAATATTTTTCTCTAACGAGAGTAACGGCTGTAAATTGTGCAAGCGACGCTGTAGCGTTTGATAGCTAAAGACCGATTGTAGGGAGCGTCCGAGGAGAGACCGCCGAAGTCCGTACAATCGAGATCGTTCGAGGCGAGAGGAAAAGAAACGCGACGACCTGCGTCGCGACCCGTCCAAAAGTTCCAAGGACATAGAGCGCGACAAGATGAGGACCAAGTCGGACACCGCGAGGAAGATGCTAGCGGAGAAGGAAAAGGCCATCAAGAATCTACTGGACTCGGACAACGTGGTGCCGCCGGGTACGGAGGTCGAAGCCATACAGGACATCACCGACAAGCAGCAGAACAGCGAGCGCGCACAGACCAAGGGCAGCAGAAGAAGTCGCGACCGCCGCAGAAGCCAGGATCGTCGGCCGCCTCTCAGTCCGTCGAGAAGAAGGAGCGGCGATAGAATTAGATTAAGTCCCAATCGACGTATCAGTGACGAGAGACGACAGCCAAGAGCCACACCGGAGAGACGACGAAGTTGGGAGCGACGCGCCAGTAGAGATAGAAGCATCGAGCGACATCGTAGACGCGAGGAACGGTAAGGAAATATTTCACTTTTTTTCTTCGTCGTTAATTGTTGTCGTCGAAAGGGAATGATACTTTCTCATCGAAACTTTGAGTAACAGAAATTAATAAAACACCGTGTCCTAGCGAAATATGCATTAGCGCCCGAATAATTTCGCAGCGAATTGAGACTCGCAGCCCGAAGAAGCAGATCGCGCGATCGTCAGAGAAGCCGTAGCCCCGAGCGTTACAGAAAGCGTTGGAGTCGTTCGCCGAACGGAAGACGCGCGAGCCCGCGTCGACACAGCCGCAGTAGGTCGCCGGAACGACGGGCGCGCAAGCGTTCACCCTTCATAAACGAGATCACCCGGCAACTCGGCAAAGAAGGACTGATGCAGGGAGGACAAACGTCGGGTTTTTTGCCCGGTATACCACCGCTGATAAACGCAGGCTTCGCGCAGGAACAAGTTACACCTGTGCCACCACCATCAGCGCCGTTGCAACAATTCATGCACCATCCTGGACAACCCGGAGCGGGTATGCACATGCAGACGGTCGGTGGACAGCCCTTCGCGAACTTCGATCTCGGCCCACCGATGAATTTCGAGCCAGGCCGAGGACCGCTCCTTCATACACCCAACTACTCCGCCGTACCGATGATGTACAATCAAGGAAATCCACCGAGGCCGATTATCGGACCCCCGATGCTCTCGATGCCCGTGAACTCGCCGCAACCGGTTCCCGCTCCCACTACCAACGAATCCAGCCTGGCCATGAGCTTCAATCAGACTCGATGCCCTGCGAACATTTCACTGGAAGCGTCCATGCAACAGACACATCATCGCCTGGACCCAACCGGTCGGCGCGCCAAATCGCCAAAATCATCGCTCCTCTCCTACAACGATTTAGGCCTAAGTTCCGCTTCGTACAAAGACTCGGGAAATAATCGGCTGGATCGCTTGAAAACTCCTGAGCCACCGGTCATCTCAGCATCAAAAGTAATAATAGTGTTTTGAAAAATCGCCTAGTGATATATATATTTAAAAAAAAGGTGAATATACAAGAGCCACCAAGTCACTGAAACAATTCGAATACGTTGCAGCCCTTCGAAAAGACGAGTTTGTCCAGCCTGTTGGAAGCATCGGTGTCTGCTAAAGGTTCGCAGCACATGTTCTTTTTTTTCTCGTCTCTTTACACCTATCGAATGCCCCATGACCAATAACTCCCGTAGGTCTTTTTTTCTCTAACCGAAGACGAGGCCACCGCCCGAATTAATATGTCGATGTGTTTTTTTCTTCCCTACGCGTCTTTTAGATTCGTCCACACTTCCGGTCTTGTATCCAGGTGAGATTTTTAACTTTTCGTTAAATCTTCAATCATTTCTAGTTTATTTTCTTTGCTCGATCTCTTGGCCAACGTGGTCGCCGGATCATCGATGATACTCGCACAGGCGAGCGATGGAACGTGATTTCGTTTGTTTCGTTAGTGCTCCGAGAAAAGTTACATTCGTGCATGAGAAATGAGCGGAAAGCGAGAAAACAAAAAAGTGGGCAGAGCTATTATAAGAGTGCGACGGGCGTCGAAACGGTGCATTAAAAAATATACATTATTGCCTTTGTTCTCTGTCACGTACGTTCAGGATTCAAGCCGGAAATACTGCGACAGTGCGAGCAAGCGTTGCGCGATTTGCCGCCCGAAGATCTGCGTCTCAAGGTGAAGGGACGTTTCTTCTTCGACCCGAGGAAGGAGGATAACCAACGGGCGCTTGAGGACAGCGCTTCGAATTCGATATTGCTGCGCTCGGGACAGCGCCGTTTGCTGTGGGAGGAGACCGAGATGATGTCGAAAGGTGGGACGGAAACGTCGAAGCAATCGGTGGAGATGCATCAGAAAATTTGTCAAACCGACGAGCCCGAGAGACATTGCAAAGCGGTCCAGGCCTCGATAATGCCGAAAACAGCCGAATTTTGCCAGCAAGTTTATCCGACCGATCTGCAACAGGCGGCCAAAGAGGAGAAACGCCCGATAATGGACCGTTTGGATTGGGACGTGCGAGAAACATACGATTACGCGCCGAAGATACGCGAGGCCGACGATCTACGCTGGAGCCTCAGCAATTCGTCGCAGAAGCAGCGACCAGGCTGGAACCGCGGATTGTCACCGGCCACCCTAATAGAAGACGATCGACACCTGAGCTCGTCACCCGTCGTCCAATTGGATCACGGCTCGTCGCGGGGCATCAGCGTCGGCACAACGGCCCGCACGACTCGCGACAGTTACTCGTACGAGCATCATCGGAGCTCGTCGCGCGAGCATTACTCCCGCGAACGCTTCAGTCCGACCTATCGAAGGTCATCGGTCGAGCGTCAAGAGGACTTTCACGATGTACGAAGCAATCACAGCCGGGGCGAGAGCCCAATGGCCCTCGCGGAATCACCGGACGAGATCGAGGTACTCGACGACGAACATTTCTCCAGGGGCTCGTCCGACTGGAGACCGCCGCGCGGTAGCGCCACCTACCCTCCCACCAGCGCCCTGCAGAAACTTCGCAGTCTCAGGGGAAAACTTACCGGCAGACCCTATCGCGGTAGAGGCGGATTTCGTGGCAAATTTTGAAAAGCCCGACTCCCGCCGAATCAGAGACCGAGAGACGGGAAGTAAAAAAGTAGTACGAGAAATTGAAGTACTTTTTTTTTACATACGGATACAAGTACGTTCCTCCATCGTCTTGGAACGCTTAAAAAACAAAGGACGATCGGTTGCCCAATCATTCGTAATGATTAAACCAACGTCTCGGCGATTTATAATTGATTTTGTACGACGCGGACTCTCGGTAATCGATTGCATCGATTATCCGCCGATGCAACGTTCCGCCTCGGATGCTGTCGCCGAATGGACGCGATCATCGAGGAATCGCGGCGGACCTTCGAAAGAGACGGAAAGCTGGCAAGTGCGCACGGGAGCGAATCAACACGCGCTAAACTTTGTCCAACGGTTCCGCATTAATCCAGAGTGCGACTTCGTGAGCCTATTTAAGCAAACCGTACGTGTACATAAATATACTGTGGTGAAACAAAAATGACGAGAAAAAGAAGGACCGCATTGATGATTGTAGGCACATACAAATCTACAAAAATACACAAAAGTTGTTTCGTCTTTTTTTTCCTTTCCTAGCCAATGCGCAATCGTTGTCACCTCTGGTGTTTTTTTTTTCTCAATGAAGCGCATCTCGACCCGCGCGCAATGGCCGAAATGTTATGAAATTCAGATGGAAACAAACGAAATATATTTCTTCCGTTTTTCGATTACATGAGATTTTTTTTATAATTGTTAATTAGAAATTAGATATTAGCTGGAACGTTCCGACGAGTCGTAATCTCCGAAAGTGGATTCTCGCCTGACAAAAATGCTTGCCAGAATCAACGAATCGGTGGAGATTTGATGATTCGGAAAAAAAATGATTCACAAAACTATCCATACCCATAGCTCTTCCATATAAAAAAAACTGTCATAACACAAAAAACTCCTGTTTTGCTATAAGTATGCCATAAAATGAATAAATTTCACAATAAATAAAATCATATGCTAATTCAGATAAATACTGACGTCACAGTGGCCTCACGAATGTGAAAAACGACAATTCGTTTTCCTTAAGGCCTCATATACGCGATTTCGCCGATTTTCGAAGGTACTTTTCTAGACGCGGTTGAAAAAAATGACGCATATATTGACAACATTTTTTTACAGACCATTTATGCACATGGTTAAGTATATGTAAAAAAAATCAGAAATATTAATAAATGGCGGAGATATAACATAATAAAGCAATGTATTTTTTGCGCGCGCCTTGATCGTGAAAGCTCTCGGCATCGATGTGGGTGTCTGAAGAAAAGTGACCATATTTATAATTGCATAATGAATGTATCTTCAGTGTGAACCAACAATATTATTTAAAAAATTATAATAAAAATTCGAAAGTTAAAATTTTTTACTCAATTTTCCGTCGGTATTGTATATTTTATATTTGTTTTGTGTCATTGAAATTTTTGTTGCTGTGGTTCACACGATAGGTGATGATACTAAGAATATGTTGTAAAAATTTCAAAGCGATCTGAACGTTCGTTCAAGAGTTAGAACTTTCGCAAGGTTCAAAAAAGTGAATCGTGGTAAAACGGCTTTTATAAATGCATCTTTGGAATTTTTCAATTCTGTAAAACTTAAAATATTCCTAACCATTCAGGCTAATGGAATAATAAAGGAATTTTTAAAAAAGTGAAAAAAGTTTCGCGTATATAAGGCCTTAAAACATCATTTATTGTGTTGAAAATTGTTACGTGGATGATCGACATCATTAAGATAAAAGTCTGTACTGAGAAATACTGCTGAATAAAGAATATCGACGCCATCGTATCCAACAGTAAAAAGCGTTTATACCTAAACCCATTTCCCGCGCGGCTTACCGCAACGATTGCATGTGGCGCCCTCCAAACATCGAGTCCGAAACTAAAACGCAGTTGGTTACGCTGCTCGGTCGCAAAAAAAAATTCAAATATCGTACGAGCTAACTCGATCGCTCCACGCGCGTAGGGCAAATCGTGAAATTCTTGGAAAAAAAAAGTCGTCGTTCGACCGAACGATAATTCCACGTGGCAGGTGCGAATGAAAAGAGGCAAGAATCATAGAGTCTCAGTTGGAAAGAACGTCGCGCTGTGATTGCATTCGTTGGATGTTCTTGTCGTCAAGCGAGCAGCCACACAGTTGGCAGTATTGTTGTGGGATACGGGCCGTGCGAGGGTCGGCGGGGGGCCGGGAGGGATGGCATCGGGCACAGCGCCAATACAATCGTAGCGGGCGTCTCGCGAAACAGGCGGGGCATGGGACGTGAGGCTCCATGTTCGCCCGTGAAAGCGATGCGGTGTGCCCGCGGTTAGGGCGTGCAGTTCTCGTGTTCCTCGTGTGGCATCGCGGCATTTTTTTTTAATCAAACAAACACACACGCGTAATAAGCCTCGAAAAAAGTTACGTACGGTGTATCGCGTCGCTCGCTATCTCGGGATCTTTAATCGCGATTAACAACCGGCCGAAAATATCGTGTATTCGCGAGTGCTTTACGTTCAACGGTGCAAAGACGCTGGGCGTCGTGGGTTGACGATAAATACAAGTGCGCGCTTCACCGTGTGTGCGTGTGTGTGTGTGTGTTGTGTGTGCGCGCGTGTGTGTCTGCGTGTTAACGAGAGAGAGTAAGAGACAGAAGACTCTCGACGACGACGTCGACGAGGAGGACGAGGACGTCGAGTTTTAGTGCGTCGGTGGATATTTGTCGAAGCGTGTCGTCTCCCCCTTCGCGCCCCAGACGCGATTTTAAAAGAGCCAACGTGAATGCTCCAATTGTGAGAAGGAAAAGAGTCAAATAAAACAAAAATCGAATAATAAGAGCGGAAGAATACAAATATTTGTAATAATAAGGACGTGAGGACGGAAACCCGCCAAACACGTCGTGCCGCGATTCCGCGCGCCCCTGAGAGAGAGATAGAGAAAAAATATAAGAAATAAAAGTGCGCGTCCGGGGCGGGGGAGGGGGGGGAAAAAGATCAGAGCCTTATCGTCGTCTGCCGGCGCGCCTCCCAGCGGACGATCTACCTACACGTAGAGATCGTTTCCAAGTGCGCGAGAAGTGAGAGGAAAAAAAACACGAGGATAGATCGCTCCGGATAATATTGACGAGAAGAGAAAAGAAAAACTGCAGCGCGGAACTTTCGTGACAAGGTTTGTGGTGTACCTCATATTCCTAAAATTAATGTTTCTTAAATATCATCCCTCTCTCTCTCCCTCTCCGTGTCTCTTCGGTAGCGTCGAGCTGAGCAGTGCTGCTCGCGCGAGACACTTGGCAAACCTAGAACGAGAGACAGGGAGGGAGAAGAAACGAGATAGAAAGAGAAGCGGAGAAACTGCCGATAGCCCAGTGGGGGTTTTGTTATTATTTTGCCGTGGTGCTTTTGACCCTTTGCGCGGGCGAGTTCACTGTGCACCGAGGAAGCGGGGGTGTTGGGTTTCGCGCGTGTGTAGCTCCGTCTGTCGGTCCCGCATAGCGCGGGCAGCGCGCGTGTCGATTCTCTCTACCCCCACCATCCCCCCCCCCCCCCCACATGTATCCACATATACGTGTACGTCGTTACTCTGCGTCAAGCGCCAAACGCGCGGAATGATCTTCCGAATTTTCTCAAAGCAACATTTTCATTATCAACCGATTTCTCGATACTCGTGCCTGGATGCTTTTTATTGCGAACTTTTTTCTTTCGGCCTCGGGCGCGCGCTCGTTTTGTGTACGGCGATAAATTCTACCGAGTGCGACCAGCAATCGCCGACGTCACGAGTGGGGGGAAGGGGAAAAACGTTTTTCGTCCCACGTCTTTCGGGAAACTCTCGCGTCCGGGAGAATGAGAAAAAGAGAATTCGGGTAAAACGTTGAGCCTTTTTTGTTTTTGGGAGAGAGAGGAGATTGGCTCGGTGTTCGAACGCCAATTTCACGCTGATTCGTCGTCTCAGCAGCGCGCGCGTCTCGGCGACTCTATAGAAAGAGAAGAGTGTTTGCCTCTGTCCTCTTTAGCCATGTCCGTTACGCTGCGGATCCGCGGTGCGCGCGTGCGAGAAAGACGGAAAATCGAGCCGCGTATTGTACCACGTGATCAAACGTTGTCAGGCTCACGGAGCAATACGCGAGTCTCGTCTCTTTCTCCCTCCGGCTCACACCGGCGGCAATAACTCGATTTAAAGCCAGTCGAGCTTCCTTCGGCGACCACTTGACGACGAATCTTCGATGCGCGAAGAAAAAATAAAGGGAAAATAAAATGAGACAGTGGAGAAAATAAGATGGACGAAACGGTAAAAGGATCGATTCTCTCTCTTTCTCTCTCTCCCCCTCTCTCTCTCTCTCCCCCTTCATCCCCACCCTCGTGTTGCTTTTTCGTGACGACGCGTGTTGCGACTGCACATTGTTGTCAAGTGCGACGCGGCGTACAATGACGCGTAGAAACACTTTTTTTTATCGAACAGCGATAAGGAGGGGGTTGCCATAATTTTGTCGCGAAGTTTCGCTGACGCGTGGCACTTTGTGAATTTTCGTCGGGCATGTGTTTTTCAGTTGCGAAGAGTCGGCCGAACGGAGAGAGAAAAAAAGGAAGGAAAGCGCGTGGCGCTGTCACAACACCCCGCCTCCCCACTCCCTTCTCCTTTCTTTCGCGAAATGATGGTCGGACATTTTGAAAGTTCGCCGTTGACGATTAACGGTTAATGCGGTGCCCGCTGCGGAGCTCACGTGCGCGAGATTCGCAATAAAAACTTTGCACAATCCTCGGCGTACTTTTATGTACGTAGGTCGTTACGGAGGAAGGACGTACGATGAAGAAATAAAAGAGGATGAATATGGAGAAAGAAGGAAAAAAAAGAAACGTGTCTTGGCGTTTGCGTGTATATTCTTGGGGACGACCATTGCGCTCGAGTCGTCTCGACGGTGTCGGAACGCGGAAACGATACGACGCAGCGCCCCCTTCCCCTCCCGTCGCGCTCCCGCTCGCCCCCCTTCTCACCGCCCCATGTACGCTACAAAGCTCGCCGCGTCGTGGCGGGAATTTGAAAATGATACGCGAGGGAACAATAAAGAAACGCGATACGAAACGAGCACGAGAAAAATTCTAATTTAGGACTCGCGCGCGCCTTTTTTCATCATTTGCCGTCGCGAAAGCGACGGCAAATTTTCTCGAAATTTCATTTCGAGAAAAACGCGTTTAAAGATTTAACTATCGATTTTTGCAAGATAAAATGATTAGAGATACGTGCTTGAAATTTTTACAGGATATTCTTGAAAGTATAAACCGTCGAAAAAGGCAAAAAAGAAAAATCGATTTTTTGAAAGTGTCACACTGGTATAGCCCCTTAAATTTTTCGCTTTGTGCTCGGGCTCGTGAGACACGGATATTGTCGATTTTTCGTTGCGTTTTTTTTCGACCTGCAACGAAGTCGGAATTTTTTTTCGCGAAATTGTAAAGAACGAACCCAAGGAAACGACGTTGAAGTTTGCATCGTTGGACTGGAACGAATTTAACTTCTTTTGACAAATTTCGCCTACGAAAGTTCTTCAACCATTTTTTAAAGGATCGTCACAGTGTAACGTGTCAAAAAACAGCGAATTTTTGCGATTTTTTTTCGATGCTTAAGGGGTTACGTGGGTTTCGAAGCCAAGAAAAAGCATATTTTCTCCATTAAAAAAAAACATATAAATTATTTTATTCCAAATAAAAGAGCAACATTTCATCGATTCTTGAAAAAAAAAAATCCAAAAATTTGAGAAATTCAGCAGGTGGGACCTGGTTTCCGGAGGTCCGTAAAAAAGTGTCCTCGTGGTGGTCAGGATAACTAATGATGGCTTTATCTGAAATTGAAAAATCAAATTTTTTCTGTCAGTAGATAAGTATAGCTCGTAATTGAACGAAGGATTTTGAAAAAAAAATTGAAATTTGAATTTTTGACAGGGTTGTATGCAAAATACTTCAATTTTTGTTACGATTTATACTACGTGTAGTTTTGTAAAATTAGTTGTGATCGAAAAAAAACCTTCGTTCAATCCTTAGTCAATGCTATTTCGAAGAAGTGTGCAAAATTTCAATAAGATTAGCATTAGTTTTGTGAAATCGTGTCCACCGGCTTCAAAAATAGTGTTTTGAGAAAAATGCGATATACCTGCGTTGCACCCGGTCGGTCTTTCCCAACGGGGGAAATTCCCAAAGGCTCTCTCTCCTGAACTTTCACTCCGATTGACTTAAAACTTTGGGAGAATATTCTAGATATGTTGTACTATTAGATAGTAAAATAAAAAAAATGGCTTTTTTGACATTTTCAAACCCACGTAACCCCTCAAAAATGTACATGAAGTTTGCATCGTTGCTATCCAACGGTTTCATTTTTTTTTCGATTTTGTAATTTCCTATTTTTTCTTGGTCAGTTCTGCTCTAGTTGCTAAAAAAAATATGGTAAAATGAATAAAAAATATTTACGGCCACCGGGACCAACCAAACAAAATCGAAAAAAAAATGAAACCGTTGGATAGCAACGATGCAAACTTCATGTACATCCCTCAAAATATGCTAATCAATTTAATTTTTTTTAATGTCAAATCAAAGCACTCATGAAGAACAGACAATACATTTTCAAACGTTTATTTCCATTTTTTTACATTTCTTTTAAGGCGTTACCCCCACTTGTAGCGCAAAAAAGGCCTTTTTCATGAATTTTTTTTAAAGAAAACTACAAAACTTTTTTAATCGATCAATATACCATCTTAAAGAACACATCTTGAAGAACTTTCAGTAATTTTTTTATTGAAAAATATTACATTGTTTAGTGGCAAATGGCCGTCAATGAAATAATGTTTTTATATACACGGTTTGCGGTGACCAACATTGCGGCGAAGTGGATCATCTGAAAAAAAAATGCGGATGGATTTAGTCAAATATAAGTATAAACTAGTCTTTAATCGAAGGCTTTTAAAAAATATTCATTTTTCACAAAGTGGCGGACAGTCAAAGTTAATGGTTCGATTTTAACGAAAAAAAACGGCCGTTTTTTGGCTATAAAACGGCCATTTTTTTCGAAAAAAAAATCGAACGATTAAAGACTACATTTTTATGTATTAAATAAGCCTGCAAAATTTCAAGAAGATCGGTTCATTAGTGTTCGAGTAATCTTGGTCACCGACTTCAGAAATGCCATTTTGAGAAAAACGCGTTTAAAGTTTCAATTTCAGTTTACACGAAGAAAATATTTTTTTTTGTAAACTTACATAGAGTCATCTATTCCGGGCCCATACAGAAGTATGGGCCCGGATACTTATACTTCAAAAAAATGCAACAAAAAAAATCGATTTTTTCAAAATCGCAAGTGGGGGTAACCCCTTAACGGTTGAAAATGCCTTCGAAAAAGGTGTCCTCACGGTGTCAATATTACACAGTCAGTGTTATCTGACACAAAAGTTGGCTAAGATTGTTAATCAGTATGAAAGCCTCCAACTTGCTGTGGAGGTTGTTTTTTTCAAAATCAAAATTGACAAAATGGCGGCGGTTTAAAAAAAAGTATCGAATTTAGCCCATTTTTCGACAGTTTTTCGTTAGAAAAAACATGAAGATTAAATAAACAGCTTCTATAGCAAGATAAAGAATGGCGTGAAAAATGTTGTGTCAAAATTTGAGACGGATAGGATAAGAATTCTTCCTTTGAGAGTGTACACCGTTTTGAAAAATGACCTTTCGAGAAAAACGCGTTGAAAGTTTCGAGTGCGGAATATTCAAACAAATTGTCTACTTACATAAACGGAAAGCATGTTTATAACCGTCTCTACTATCGGGTACTGCAGAAAAATCGATTTTTGGAATATGTTACTCTCTAATGACCCTTCAAGATATTTATTTCGCTATTTACATTATAGATCTATTTTTTAAAAATGGTCTATAATAATAAAATGTAAAACGGAACTTTCGTTGCGTTCCAACGATGCAAATTTCGACACCGTCCAAAGGAAACTTAATTTTTTAATTCATCTATGCATATTGGAGGAGTCTGAACCTCGTTTTTAACTAGCTACATCTACCTAGGTGGGTCGAAAAATTGCATTTTCCAGAAATATTTTTATTCGATAGTATCGCCTTTATCTATATACGGCTAAATTAGCTATATTGTAACAGTCGGCCGGGCGCGGGGTAGTAGTACCATACTTCAAACTTCAAACGCGTTTTTCTCGAAACACCGTTTTTGAAGTCGGTGGACATGATATCTCGAGAACCACTCGATGGATTGTTTCCAAATTTGCAGGCGATACGATGAAAAACATTTAAAGGTCGTTGACGACTTCACTTTTTCAAAATCGATCTTCATTTTTTAATAGTTACGTTAAAAAAGGACGATTTTTTAAATAGATTTTGTATGCACGAGTTATAATTCGTCGCCACGTTGTTAAAAATAATAATTTAAAAAACCGACGATCGTCAGCGACTCGTATTTGTTGTTAAATCGAATAATCCGTTTGGGTTTAGATGTCGGGTGGACCGTTTAAGCTGGAGAGTGTCCACCGCCAAACGTCGCGAAAAAATATCATCTGCCGGCAACCGTGTTTTTGTTTTTTTTTTCTGTATTTTTTCATGACGTCATTGTTTGCATCGTTGCAATGCAACGAATTTTTCTTTTACTTTCTCAAATTCCCTCTAGCAGATTTGAGCCACGAAAATAACGTAAGCCTTGTCTGGAATTCTTATTTAGCGATCCACAACCTGAATGTGCTTAGTATATAATGAAAATAAGCCATGATAAAAAAAGCCGTGATAAAATACAAACGTGAAGAAAAATCAGCTGACTCGGAAAACGAGAAACAGTGAAAATACCGTTGAAATATTTCGTAGCGCGGGCGGGAAAAAAATGTCACGAGGGGAATTGAAAAAGAGGAGAAGGTGAATCACGTTCTTTTTTCCGAGAGTGAGTCTAGACTCTCGTGGTGGTGGTGGTCGAATTTACGTGTCTATATATAGATTACGTATACACTCGATGTTGGCTGAAACGACGGCAGTGATTTTGTACTCTCGTCTCTGCTTCGATGCGTATACACGATCACATCGAGAATTTGCGATATTCACAGCCGGAGATACAGCGAGTTTTGGAAGTTTATCGACGTGTATTGTTCCCACTCGGTGGAAGACCCGAGGAGGGTATTGAGAATGAAAAAAAAAAGATGTGGCAATTTCTCAGGATACTTGCGTTGTGTTGCGTCAGCGGTGCAAATTATTCACGGGGCATTCGATCCTACGTTGGTCGAGTATTCTCCACCGAGCTCCTTTCTGCCGGAAGTCCATTTAAAAACGATACGTCATTTCGAAAACGCGAGAAAAACGATTCTAACGTTTTTAACGCTCGAATTTCAATTTGAAAGTGAGCCGAGGTACCGTTTCGAATGAAAACTTTCTTGGCACTTTTATGAAAACATTTATTCTTAAAAATAGTATTGTAATACAAAAGATAAAAATACGCCAAGTATATAATAATTTTGATTGGAAATACAATAAGACTAAATGTACGTAGTAAAAATTTTAAACGATATATTTATCATTGTAATAAATTCAAAGAATGTTTTTAACATTACATAAAATCGTAATAAATACAGTAATTCAAAGAATTTTTTAACATAATATAAAATCGTAATACATACAGTAATACGAAGGATATTCTGATTACGATATTCTTTCAATAGTAGTTTATATATATGTAAGTATAACAAAAACTATTATAAAAATATTTATTCGTAACAAATGCATTCTAATATGACAGATAAAAATACGCGCAGTCAAATAATCGTTCTGATTGTAAATACAATAATATTAAATGTGAGAAGTCAAAAGTAAAAATAATACATTTACTTTTATAATAAATTCAAAGCATTTTTTTCATTTAATGATGCAACATCGTAATACACCGATTCAATAGATATTTTAATTACGATATTTTTGCGATAGTAGTACACACGTAACGGTTCGAATTTTGTTACAATAGATATAAGTATAACAAAAAGTTTCATGGAAACATTTATTCGTGACAATTGTATTATATATGCTGGTAGACTGGGCCAAAAAAAAATTTTTTTTTTTTCAATTGAAATTTTTGTTGACAAGTTGAGAATGACAAAAAATAAGTGCTGACCAAATTTTAGCCCTTTAGATTAATATTTAGAGGTCCCTCATCGCGATTTACTATTTCCCATTCATTTAACATGGTAAAAGTTTTGTTTGCCGCTTCTGAGCTTTATAACTCGCCTACAGATGAACACACGAAAATGCCCCAAACATTGTTTTACGGGAAATGTAACGTTCTACAAAAAAGGTCGTTAACCTTCAGACGATAAATTTACTCGATAGAATTTTATTCGACGTCAAAGTTGAATCTATGATAAATTTCATGATTTTGTGAGATGTACTTTTACACTTTTACATTTTTGGACTTTTACAACGAAATTATTGTTTTTTTTCTGATTCATCTTAAAAAGTATTGTATCCTTTTTTAATTATTCCTTAGATGGTTTCTAAAATGCCTAATAAATTTAAATTTATCGTTATTTAAAAATACATTGGTACAAAAATCAATTCTTAAACCGAATTCAATTCCCCTGGCATGATAAATAAATATCTAGGGAATAATTCAAAAAGGATACAATACTATTCAAGATGAATCACAAAAAAAACAACAATAAAAAATCAATAATTTTGTCACAAAAGTCCAAAAATCTCACAAAATCATAAAATTTATCAAATTTATCAAAATTCATCAATTCAACTTTAATGTTGAATAAAATTTGAACGAGTGCATTTATCGTATGAAGGCCAAGGACCTTTTTTGTGGAGCGTTAAATTTTCTATAAACAATATTTTCAGGCGTTTCCGTGTGCTTACCCGTAGGCGAGTTATAAAGCTCAGAAGCGGCAAACAAAACTTTTGCCATGTTAAATGAATGGGAAATAGAAAATAGCGATGAGGGACCACTAAATATTAATTTAAAGGACTAAAATTTGGTCAGCGCTGATTTTTTCTCATTCTCAACAACATTTTCAACAAAAATAAAAAAATAAAATTTCAATTTTTTGTTGGGCCAGTCTAATTTACATGTATAATATAACAGATAAAAATACGCCGAGTCAAACTATGCTTTCAATTGTGATTACAATAGTGAGAAATTCCCAAAATTTCAGCCCGATCGATCATTAACTTTTTGAGCTTTAACATGAGCAGTTTTTCAAATGACACCTAAAGGAATACCTTATAACGCTGCCATTTTGTTTTGTTTAAAAGAAGGAAAAATGTTACTAGAAAGTTGTAATAAAAAAATGTGAAAATTTAAAAATGATGCGATTATTTTATCACCTCTAATAAAATTCACGAAAAACGACTCATTTTCGGGCGTTCAAAGGGATTTACCCCCTTAAGGCGTTACGCCCACTTGTAGCGCAAAAAAGGCCTTTTTCATGAATTAAAAAAAAAAACTACAAAACTTTTTTAATCGATCAATATACCATCTTAAAGAACACATCTTGAAGAACTTTCAGTAATTTTTTTATTGAAAAATATTACATTGTTTAGTGGCAAATGGCCGTCAATGAAATAATGTTTTTATATACACGGTTTGCGGTGACCAACATTGCGGCGAAGTGGATCATCTGAAAAAAAAATGCGGATGGATTTAGTCAAATATAAGTATAAACTAGTCTTTAATCGAAGGATTTTAAAAAATATTCATTTTTCACAAAATGGCGGACAGTCAAAGTTAATGGTTCGATTTTAACGAAAAAAAACGGACGTTTTTTGGCTATAAAACGGCCATTTTTTTCGAAAAAAAATCGAACGATTAAAGACTACATTTTTATGTATTAAATAAGCCTGCAAAATTTCAAGAAGATCGGTTCATTAGTGTTCGAGTAATCTTGGTCACCGACTTCAGAAATTCCATTTTGAGAAAAACGCGTTTAAAGTTTCAATTTCACAACGGATTCTTCTCTTTCAACGCTCATATCTCAGTCAATTTTGTTCGGATCGACTTGAAATTTTCAGGACATATTCTCAGATACTTGTACTTCAAAAAAATGCAATAAAAAAAAATCGATTTTTTCAAAATCGCAAGTGGGGGTAACCCCTTAAATAGTAGTTTGTATCTATACTTGCACATATTGGTCAACGCGGAAATGACACGTTTCCTCATGACCAAAATCGACTCTCCAGAATGACCCGCCATGCGCGACCCCGACTCTCCTCATCTTCGGATGGACGAAAGAGAAGAACGAAAAAAAAAAAAGAAAGCGAAGCCGAGGCGAATCAAGCTGGCGATTTAGTTTTTCGTCGTATCCGCGTCGTCTCAATTGGGGTCGAAGATCAAATGCGGCGTGTTGAGGATGCTCAATTTATCGAAACGTCCGCGTGCCTTCCTGCCTGGCGGTAGCCCGTACCGGAAGTCATGCCCATTGTCCGTAGTCAGGCATACCGGAAGGACGCTGACGACCACTGACGCTCTTGCGAAGGAGAGCGGGCGAGCGGGAGAAAGAGGTAGATAGAAGAGGCGTTATACGATCGATAAAAGTTTCACGTTATATTAACAATTCCTCCCATCGATAACGAATCTTTTTTCTCCGTGATTTTTCGTTTTCTTTCGCCTCTGTGCACACACAAACACCATTTCGCTTTCGTTTGCTTCGCCGATAATAAACTGCGTCTGCATTCACCGGGGCAGAAGTGTGCGTCACGAAATTCTCGGTGAGAGATTCGTAACGTGCCAGGCGCTTCTTCGTCCGATCATTGGAAAATTCATATCTCGATATCCGACATACATACAGGGTGTGTCAACGACATTTTCAACAAAAATTTTAAAAAATAAAATTTCACTTCTGTTATGAATGGATCTCTCCGCTCTGTTGTGAATGGGTAATCCTGAAACTGTCGATAGGTCGGATCATGTCCTATTTCATGCTGGAATTTCAGTTTAGTAAAAGTCCTACGGTTTTCGATATTTTGGGCTTTATGTTGTTTTTTGAAAAAAAAACCATCTACTTTTGGTTTTTCGCATGCCATTTCTACAAATGATACGAATCGACAATAACTAAGCAACTTTTCAAAGTAATTGGCACGATATGCGTGGTACATTTTTTTTACACCGTAGACTATCAAAGTGAGATGTTCGAATTGGTTTGTATGAAAATTCTGCATAAGATCTTTTTTCATAAAGTTTCCTTAAAGTGCTATACCAGTGTGAATGCTGAAAATTTGGGTGATTTTCGGGATTTTTTTGGAAGAAAAGTACTTGATTGAATGTTTCGGAAAATTAAGAATATATTTGGCTATATTTGAACTATAATACATAATTTTTCCATAGAAAAACATTGAGATCCAAGCGACTTATGCGCTGCCTTCGGAGGCGCCCAAAAAAACTGTTCCTCCACTGCTGACATGATTCCGGCCGATTGAGTAGCTGAAACCGAGAAAGGAAAAAATGTCGTTAAACTGGAAGGTATTTCCTGTACAATGACGTAGGATGTTCGGAAAATATCAAAATTTAACAAAATAGTATAGTTATGAAAAAAAACGTCTGTTTTCTTGCCTATAAAATGGTCGTTTTTTCAATGCCAAATCGTCAATTTTCATCCAATCAAAAATATCCTACGTCATTGTAGAGTAAATATATTCAAGAGTACTCAGTTCAAATTTCAAGTCAACCGGATAATTGCTCTTTGAGTTACAATGTCAGCAAATTTGAAAAATCTCATTTCATATTCTTGAATGTACAAAAATGTCATCTCATATTCTTGAAAGTATAAGCTGTCGAAAAAGGAAAAAAAGAAAAAATCGATTTTTTAAAAGTGTCACACTGGTATAGCCCCTTAACATTTAAAGTTGAAAAGAAGACTTTTCTAGATCAAACAAATAACCAAGAGTATTTTTTTTAATCCGTGTAAAAAAAGTTATCACTTGTAGAAGTGGCATGCCAAAAACCAAAAGCAGATGATTTTTATCTCGGAAACCGTGAGACTTTTACTAAACTGAAATTCCAGCATATAGTGGGACATGATCTGACCTATAAACAGTTGCAGGAGTATCCATTCATGACAGGACACCCTATATATATATATATATACGAGGTGTGTTAAAAAAATAAGGAGACTTTTTATTTTTAATAACGAGAAATTTTTATTTTGACATCAATATTTACTTTGTCCCCTTCAAAGTAATCCTCCTCAGATATAATACACTTGGGCCAGCGCTTTTTCCAATCCTTGAAGTACTTCTGATATGCCCTTTATGGTATGGCCTTGAGCTCTCCCAGCGATGCGGTCTTTATCTCCGCAATCGTGGCAAATCTCCGTCCTTTTCATGGGTCTTTTCAGTTTTGGGAACAGAAAAAAGTCGCAGGGGACCGTAAATACGGTGGCTGTGACATGATTACGGTGTTGTTATTGGGCAAAAAATCACGAACAAGCAACGATGTGTGAGCAGGTGCATTATCGCGATGCAAAAGCCATGAATTGTTTTGCCACAAATCGATCGCAAAAAATCGCCAAGTACACCAAAACGCGTCTAACCTTTATATCTGTCAAAAACAAACTAAATATGGAAATGGCTGATAATGTTAACATATGTTGAGGACATGTGTACCGATATAAAAATTTTTTTAAATCAAAAATCGAATGTACGTAACCCGCGAAAAAAGTAACCTTATTTCTTTAACACACCTTGTGAGGGTTTTTTAACACAGGGTGAGGCACATAAAATGTTACAGAGCAATAGCACTCAAACTATTGATCATATCCAAAAATGTTTCAGACAAAAGTTTCAGTGTTCTCGAAGGCCGTCATACTGGACCACCCTATTTTTTTTTATCGGTGGAGGCGCTGAAGGTACGTCAACTCCACTTTTTGAAATAAAATGGTACATTTTTTCTTCAACCATCTTGTGGAGCACCTCGAGCCGCATAAAAAAACATTAGGGGGTTAAAGTCGTTATATATATATATATATATATGCACACACCTAGGTAACGAGTACTGTCCAATTGTTTTCACGACAATTAGGCTACAAAAGTCACTGAAACATTTTTTTAAATTCTCATTGGGGATCGACACCCGAAACGCAAAAAGAAAATCATTTAGACGTTATAAAAATGAAGAAATAAACAAATAAAGACGAATTGTGGTTGCATTCCAATGATGCAAACTTCAACAACATTTTTAAAAAAATGCCGGGAAAAACTAAAGTAATTTTTCTCTACTTTACTACCACGATGTTATTTTTTCTCATCGATTTCCTTAGTTCCGGCGCGAAAAATACTTGCATTTGGTAACGGCGCAAAAAGAACTTGCTTTTTGTTATGTCTGAAGTTGGCATCGTTGGAATGCAACGAAATTTCTTTTTCTATTTTAATTTCCTCATTTTCATTATTTCTAGGGTTTTATTTTGTAGAATTTATCATCCTACAATTTAAATGTGAAAAAAATAATAATTTTGCCAAATAATGAAAATGAGGAAATAAAAATACGAAAAGGATGTTCGTTGCGTTCCAAAGATGCAAACTTTAATACCATAAAAAAGATATAATTGTTTGATTTTTTGGGGCAATAAAAAGCGTAATTGTCGCGAACAAGAGTGGCCTCGATAACGTCACCTCGATACGAAATGTGGATATACGCGTTTGCTTTGGTCGTGGGCGTTCTCGAGTGACGCAGCGAACCAAAAAAACTGTTGGGCTCTGCATGGCACAATGTGCATATGCCAGTATTAGGGTGTCTAGTACGCGATACAAAGTGAGGACGATCGATCAACCTGGTTTTCCGACAGACCAGCGAAAAGTAAAATACGAAAAGCGTCGAATCTCTCTCTCTCTCTCTCTTTCTCTCTCTCTCTCTCTCTCTCTCTCTCTCTCTCTCTCTCTCTCTCTCTCTCTCTCTCTCTCTCTCTCTCTCTCTCTCTCTCTCTCTCTCTCTCTCTCGCTCTCTTTCTCGCGTGTGCGCGCCGCGACAGAACCTTGAGCTTCCGGTCAAGGTACGGTCAGTTCTCAATGACGATGCAACGAGGCTGAGCTTTTATCAGTAAGAAACAAAAAAAACACCGCGAATCGGCGAAGTGAAAGAAATATTGACGAATCCGTCGGAAATGAATGGCCCGTGATTAAAAAAATTATTAAACATTTGCGAACTTAAATTTTTTTATTTTTTATGTTCAATTATTTTTAACTATTTTAATTATTTTAAATCTTATTTATGAAAATTAAAATTAAAACTAAAATTTTTAAAAAGTCGCTACCTCCATATGGTTATATTTTTAAAATGCATTATAAACGAGGGATGAAGTAAAACGAGTGAGAGAGATGAGGAGCTCGAACCGGTTCACAACTTCGAAGTTTATATCGTTGGAACGCAACGAAAATGAATCTTTCCACGTCAGATTTCGTGGGCGAAAATCGCAAAGCTTTTTTTCTCTAAATTTCCTCATCGAGATCTATAACCTAAATCGGCAAAAAAAAGAAGTTCGCGAAATCCAACTATTTACATAGGAAAAAAAAGGATTAATAAATAGAAGCCAAATACTCGTGGAATTTTTCGATTTTGTTAATTTTCGTTTGAATTTATGATGAAAATTGCCCCTCTTTTGGGCGCCAGAACGCGTCATTTGTTCTCCCAAAAAATGGCAATGTGAACGCTCGATAAAATGTACGATCTTGAGGTTTACATCGTTCGAATCCAATGGAAATGATTTTTTCTTCGTTTCTTAAAAACTCTTGGCAAATTCAGACAGCGAAGATCATCCAACCGTTTTTTAAATTTCTTTCTCATTAACTCTAAAGAAACTATAAAATGCGCTTAACCGCAAAATTCCCCGGAAAAATAGTTGCGAAAGCAATTTACAAGTTGAACAGTGTCGGGAAGCTTTTTCGCTCCTTCCGACGTAGGAAAAAATGCCAGTGTTTCGTCCGCCTCTGTTCTTTCTTTATCTTTGGCCAAGTCCTCGAGAAAAGTGTAGCTTCAAAGACGAATAAAGGGGGCTGTCAATGCAAGGAGAGTACGAAAAAAATGTGGCCGCGAGTCCCGAATATAAAGAGTGAAAACAAACGTTGAGGAAGAGAGGAGCTAGGAAGGGCGCAGCCACCTGCTGCAGCATCGCGGACGGGCAGAATAATGTTGGGTCGCTCCCTTCGATCCCAGGGCTCCCCGAGCGTCATAGCGAGAGAGAGAGAGAGAGAGAGAGAGAGAGAGAGAGAGAGAGAGAGAGAGAGAGAGAGAGAGAGAGAGAGAGAGGGAGGGAGAGAGAGAAGAGGAATACGAAGTTTAAAAGGGACAAAGAAAAGGGGTTCCGTGTCAGGCAAGCATCGAGAAGGATAGTTCAAGAATCGCGAACGAAGAATATAACAAAGTATTGTCTTCGAGGCTAAAACAATACAGTAAAAGAAAAATCCGGAAGATTTTCGGGAAAACACGATTGAAGGGGTTACCCCCACTTGCGATTTTGAAAAAATCGATTTTTTTTTATTGCATTTTTTTGAAGTGCAATTTGAAGTGCAGTTTTTTTTTTGATGCCCGGAATAGATGATTCTATGTAAGTTTACAAAAAAAAATATTTTCTTCGTGTAAACTGAAATTGAAACTTTAAACGCGTTTTTCTCAAATTGGCATTTCTGAAGTCGGTGACCAAGATTACTCGAACACTAATGAACCGATCTTCTTGAAATTTTGCAGGCTTATTTAATACATAAAAATGTAGTCTTTAATCGTTCGATTTTTTTTTTCGAAAAAATGGCCGTTTTATAGCCAAAAAACGGCCGTTTTTTTCGTTAAAATCGATCCATTAACTTTGACTGCCCGCCATTTTGTGAAAAATGAATATTTTTTAAAATCCTTCGATTAAAGACTAGTTTATACTTATATTTGACTAAATCCATCCGCATTTTTTTTTCCGATGATCCACTTCGCCGCAATGTTGGTCACCGCAAACCGTATATATAAAAACATTATTTCATTGACGGCCATTTGCCACTAAACAATGTAATATTTTTCGATAAAAAAATTACTGAAAGTTCTTCAAGATGTGTTCTTTAAGATGGTATATTGATCGATTAAAAAAGTTTTGTAGTTTTCTTAAAAAAAAATCATGAAAAAGGCCTTTTTTTGCGCTACAAGTGGGGGTAACGCCTGAAGTCAGAATCGTTGGAATGCAACAAAAATCATATTATTGAATTCCTTTAAGGGGCTACATCTATCTAGAGGCCCGAAAAAAGGGTCAAATGGCGATTTTTTTCTGGGAAACGGTTGGTGAAAAAAAAACGCATTTTTTTAACTCCAAAGTACACATATTGAGCCTAAAAAAACTGAAAAATAACAAAAACATGGCCGCCATTTTTTTCGCGACGTTTGGCGGTGGACACTCTCCAGCTTAAACGGTCCATCCGAAATCGAAAAACCAGACGGGCTATTCAAGTTAACTATAAATACGAGTCTTTGACGATCGTCGATTTTTAAAATGTTTTTTTTTTTTAACATCGTGGCGACAAATTGAACCTCAAGTACACAAAATCTATGAAAAAAGTCGTCATTTTTACTTAACTATTAAAAAATGAACATCGATTTTGAAAAAGTGAGATCGTCAACGCCCTTTAAATGTTGCTCATTGTACCTCCTGTAAATTCTGAAACAATCCATCAAGTGGTTCTAGAGATATCATGTCCACCGACTTTGAAAAGAGTGTTTTGAGAAAAACGCGTTTAAAGTTTGAAGATTGGTGCTGCACCCGCTCGTCCGTCCCGGCTTACTGTTAGAAGCTGTAGCTCATTCAATTTTAGGAATATTTCAGTGAAATTTTCAGGGAACATAGCTGAAATGTGATACGATGGAATACAAATATTTTTAGAAAGTGCAAATTTTTTGCGCACCCAGGTAGATGTTTAAAAAAATGCCCGTTAAAAAAATTATTATCCAACATTTTTTTACTTATGTAGATTGTAGATTCTTAATAAGACTTCTGCCTTACTAGAAATCTTACTAGAAAATAGTATAGTAACAGAACTTTTGAATAACAATTTGTATAAAAATGAAAAAACTATTCATCACTATATCAATATGTGAATATACACTCAGAAAAAAGATTTATTATGTTTCAATAAATTGGCACATTAGAACATAATTTCTTAGAAATTAATAAACGTTTACTCGTATGGAGACAGTTTTTATGTGATTGTAACTACAGAATTTATTCGGCGTCACTAAATATGTCTCTTTACGTGCCGATTTTTCGCATCAATTAAAAGCCATATTTAAAATAGAAAATTTGAATAAATATTTCCTTAAATCAAATAAATACTACTTTCCAATCACGAAAACCTCTTATTTCGCGACTATGATACTAATGCGCGCATGCGCACTTTGCCCTTCAATCCGACGGGCATCGTCAGATGTAGCTCACGCATACGCTTACCATGTAGCTTCTTCCTATGCCAATGCTTTTGGCACAAGTGTCAGTGTTGCGTTTCGGAAGTGAGAAACTCGACAGTGAGGAATGATTTGAGTGTAAGTAAGAATATTAAGTGAGAAAAAAACGATCAAGTGAAAAAATAATGACGGACGAAATGACACAATTCCTCGAAGAAAACCAGCTGGGGGATTATGAAGAATCCTATTAGATGTTAAGAAAAACTCTATTTGTCGGACATAAAAGACCTATTTCTTCTAACTTATATATCGTATTAGATGTTAAGAAAAATTCTTAGTAAATCTTAAACATAAAGTTAAATAAAAAATGTTCTTAGCTGTTAATACAATCGTAGTAGGCCGACATACGAATAAGAAAACTTATTCGCCGGGAGACAAAATTCTTTGTCGTTAATAAATCTTTTTTCTGAGTGTAGCTGATGTACAATGCTGATAATAATTACATTTCGAAAAACCGCCCGGAAATACTAATATAATTAGGGGATTGAAGTTTGCATCGTTGGAATGCAATGAAAATTCTTTTCAATGTCTTATTTTCATTATTATTTAATATAATATTTTGCAAATTTGTTGTAGATTGTTAAATAAGAATCCTAAAAAACGTTTCCGTGATTTTCGTAGCTCAAATCTGTCAAAGGAAACTTGGAGAATAAAAAAAAATCATTTTCGTTGCATTCCAACGATGCAAACTTCAACGTCATGAATATTTTATGATGTTGAAGTTTGCATCGTTGGAACGCAACGAAAGTGTTTTTTACATTTTATTTTCCACGTTTTTATTATAGAAGATCTTCTTTTTTTTATAGATTTCTATTGTAGATCGCTAACTAAATATCTTTAAAAATGGCTGAAGAATTGTCGTAGGAAAAATTTGCCAATAGAAATTAAAAGAATCAAAATATATCATTTTCCGTTGCATTCCAACGATGCAAACTTCAACCTCATAACACTTTTTATTTTTTAGTCATCCCTTCGCTCGTTTTCGCCCCGCGCATGCCGCACGCACTCAGAAAAAATATTTATCAAGGATAAAAAAGATTGTCTCCCGGCGAATAAGTTTTCTTATTCGTATGTCGGCCTACTACGATTTTATTAACAGCTAAGAAAATTTTTCATTTAAGTTTACGTTTAAGATTTACTAAGAATTTTTCTGAACATCTAATAGGATATATAAGTTAGAAGAAATAGGTGTTTTATGTCCGACAAGTAGACTTTTTCTTGACATCCAATAGGATTCGTCATAATCCCCCAGCTGTTTTTTTTTCGAGGAATTTTGTCATTTCGTCCGTCATTATATTTTCTCACTTGAACGGTTCTTTCTCACTTTATATTCTTACTTACACTCGAATCATTCCTCACTTTCGAGTTTCTCACTTCCGAAACGCAACACTGACACTTGTGCCAATTTATTAGAACATAACAAATCTTTTTTCCGAGTGCGGCTTTCATGAGATAGAAGTTTGCATCGTTGCAGTGAAAATCTTTATTTTTCAATTGCTCGAATTTCTTTCAGCAAGTATTCGTTACGAAAATGCCTCAAACATTCTTGAGTCGCTTATTTAGAGATCTCGAATTCAAATCTGCCATAAGACATTTTGCAGATCAATAAAAATGAGGAATTAAAAATATAAAAAAGAATTTCCGTTGCACTCCAACGATGCAAACTTCAAGACCATCGGCTATCGCGTTCATAAGCCCCTAAATTGACATCGGATCACAACAGAGATCCACTATGTCATTAGGGTTGCTCGGATAACGTACAATCTCGACCGCTGATCTAGTGATTTTCGAATCAGCTCGGGCGATCTGTTCGAATTCGTGAATCTAAATATCCGAGAGACGCGCGACTGCACCTGCCCTCACAAAAGCATCCTCGACCGCGCTGATGAACATCCTCGCGCGGTAACCCGAAACTTCGGACAACCTCACGCAATCGCGATAAGCAATAACAAGGAGGCGACCCGGCGCGTAGGCCTCTTGCGTAACTTCTAAACTAAAGTAGAGCCCGAAACAGCTGTCCCGCGAACAATGCGCTCGTACGCGCGTACGAAATTCTAACAACGGAAACGCGATGAGGACACAGTGCTATAAATGCATACGCGCAAAATCCCGTGCAGAAATGTGACCCGGCATTCCCAACTTTGTGTCCGGTCCTGACCAGACTTGCCTTATCGAACTTACCTGAGCGCGCTCTCCCATGGAACAAACCCGGAAGATTGCAAAATCGTTTTTTTTTTACGGCTTACCCTCTATGTTTGGAAATCACAATCTTCTGGCCGGGATACTTTGCGAGCAAGTACATCTTCACCCAAGTGCCCGGCCAGAACATTGCCATGTTCTAAAAAGTGGAGCCTGTCTTTAAGAACTAAAGAAAAGCTACTTTGCTTTTCACCTCATCAAGGACATTTATAATTGATTGGGATGAAACTAATACATCTGTTGTAATTCTATTTATCATTAAAAGCATTCATTTCATCAATGATAATCGACGAGGATAACAACGCTTAGTATAAATACCGGGATTACGATAACTAATGATTTGAGCATAAAGAACAGCCAAATTATGTTATGAGGCAAAAAAGTAAAGCAGGTCATTCGTGGGTTTTGAACGCCTTCCCAGGTAGGAATTGACGATGAAAAAAGGGCTCGCCAAGCTCTGAAACAAGGCTCACATTTTTTAATTCAGGCTGAGCACCAGCCTGATTTCAGGCCTAGCTGAACCTCTGAATGATAACGCGGTTTCAGGCTCTTGCACACAGGCTTGACCAAAGGCTGGTAGAAAAGCCTGTACTAAGCCTGAAACGACGAAACAACAAGGCTCAAAACGAGCCTTAATGAAGCCTTCACGAGCATTTATGACCAGGCTTTTCCCAAACTCTTCCCGAGGCTATATGAGGACTGTTTTTAGTTTTCCATATTCACCATTGGGGTAAATTTAATAAATTTGTAAAGAATTCATTTGATTTGTTTTATATATTTATTATTTGTTATATTATTTGTTACAAAATATAAATATAAAATATTTAAAAAAACAATAATTTATTTTATTGCGTACTTTTATTTTCGTATATACTTTTTTGTGTACCTCATAAATATCGATAAGAGCATATGTTTAAATGTTCTGAGCTGCCTCCTTCGCTTTCGTTTTTCGTGCCTTCGCACCCGACAAATTTATTGCTAAATTTTTTTTTCATAAAAGTACAGAAAAAATATTATTTTAAACTTATTTTATTTTATCACAACCTGAAACAAGTCTGCATCCAGCCTTGATTGTTCAGCCTCAAAATTCACCGGCTGAATAAAGCTTGAAATAACCCTGAGTTTAGGCTAAGCAGCCAGTCTTGGTTCCAGGCTGCTCCAAACGATGCAATGAAACCTGGGCCAGGTCTGTCTCACTCAGGCTCGGTGAAACAAGGCTCGCACAAGCTTGTTTCCATCGTCAACCTTTTCATTTCCTACCTGGGTTGTCGCCATGTTGGGAAATATCAAGACATTACCTGAATGTGTTTCGCCAGCAATCCGCCAGGTGGCTACAAGCGACGCGCTTCGCGTAAGCAAGGCTCCATTGTACGGGGATAAAAGTTCGTTCTGTGAGTTGTACCACGTACAGAAGTGCTATGCTTACAGCGTTCACTTACGCTTATGATTCTGCGATTCTTGTGAAATAGCCCTTTGCACTCTAGGCCTTTTTCGCGCGGATAGTGATCTGTGTTCGTTTTTCTGTCTCTTTGCCTATCAGGAAATGCGAGCAAGCGTATGTATACACTCACATACTATCGTAGCAAGTAGGTAACCAACAAACAATATGTTGTCGAAATACTAAATTGAATACACCTCCGATTTTACCTCCTCAAGGATTCCAAAAATAACTTGGTAATTTACCGCTTGTTCTCCGGCCCGTTCCTGATCAGTTCCCCAGAAGGGGAACGGCGGATCGGGGCCTAGCCTTAGACCCGTTACATTGCGAACCTATTCCAGGGTGGAAGACCCGGCCAGAACCTGACATTATCTAGGTAAGGCAGATCAGGGGCAGTACTTTGTCCTGACTCAAATTTCTACACGGGAGGTAGAGGCTTACATTGTAAAGGGTGTCTCAAAATGACCTGACATTTCAAATTGCGCGTCATTTTTGTTGCGGCGAACATAGAGTACTAATCTTTGACAACTAGCAACGGCAAGTATTGAGGTTCAGTCATGGAGAATTACACGATCGAGCAACGCATAGAAATTGTTATTTGCTGCATTGTTAGTGCATAGTTACTGCAGACGAAGTTTCATGGTGGTGTTATCTCGCGCCGCGGCGATGTGAATTGGCCACCAAGATCGTGCGATTTGACGCCACTGTACTTCTTTAGGGTTTTCTGACAGGATAAGTGGATGTCAATGATCCACAGACCATTCCGGAGCTCAATGGAACAATTGGACGCACTATTAATGAAATTAGTCCGCAATTATGCCGAAATGTTATTGACATTTTTTTCGAAGGCCCAGGTAGCAAAATAAAAGGCTGACGATGGAAACAAGCTTGTGCGAGCCTTGTTTCACCGAGCCTGAGTGAGGCAGACCTGGCCTCAGGTTTCATTGCATCGTTTGGAGCAGCCTGGAACCAAGACTGGCTGCTTAGCCTATACTCAGGGTTATTTCAAGCTTTATTCAGCCGGTGAATTTTGAGGCTGAAAAATCAAGGCTGGATGCAGGCTTGTTTCAGGTTGTGATAAAATAAAATAAGTTTAAAATAATATTTTTTCTGTACTTTTATGAAAAAAAAATTTAGCAACAAATTTGTCGGGTGCGAAGGCACGAAAAACGAAAGCGAAGGAGGCCGCTCAGAACATTTAAACATATGCTCTTATCGATATTTATGAGGTACACAAAAAAGTATATACGAAAATAAAAGTACGCAATAAAATAAAGTATTGTTTTTAAAAATATTTTTTATATATATTTTGTAACAAATAATAAATATATATAACAAATCAAATGAATTCTTTACAAATTTATTAAATTTACCGTTATGTAGAATATAGAAAACTAAAAACAGGCCTCATATAGCCTCGGGAAGAGTTTGGGAAAAGCCTGGTCATAAATGCTCGTGAAGGCTTCATTAAGGCTCGTTTTGAGCCTTGTTGTTTCGTCGTTTCAGGCTTAGTACAGGCTTTTCTACCAGCCTTTGGTCAAGCCTGTTTGCAAGAGCCTGAAACCGCGTTATCATTCAGAGGTTCAGCTAGGCCTGAAATCAGGCTGGTGCTCAGCCTGAATTAAAAAATGTGAGCCTTGTTTCAGAGCTTGGCAAGCCCTTTTTTCATCGTCAATTCCTACCTGGGGCAGTGAACGTTTGCAAACCGGGACGAGGGGGCCATTTATCGTATATTGTGTTCCACGCATAACCTCCATGTTTGTACCTTATATTCTATTATTGAGGTCTCAATTAGTTCCTGAGTTCCCCTTGAGGATTTTGTACTTCAGGGTTCGTGTACTTCAGTAAAATACTTGATTAAAACGTCTGTCCACCAGAGAATCAGAAGGATATTGGACCGTCTATACTGGTACGGGATTTCCACGGTTTCCCCGTATTCTCGGCAAATGCGGTACAGTGTAGCTTGAGACGGCTCTGTCCGCAAGGGATTGTTAGGTTTGATTTGGGAAGTGCGCGTAGGGAGCAATGAACAGGGTTCAATTGGTAAGGGCAATACATAAAAACCCGCAAGGGTATACTTTCGAAGGCAGGAAATATAATTTATGTAACGTATATGAGATTCAGGAGGAAATCCATTTTTTGAACACCGAAGATATCCATAGTAGTAAAAGTAATAATAATTATTACTGTGATGACAATGTTATTTTTATAACGATAACAATAATAACAGTAATCATATCTATTATTATGTAGTGTAGAAATGTGCATCGTTGGAATGCACCGAAAATCATTCATTATTCAATTTCTTTATTTTTATTACTATCCAAAGCTCTTTCACCAAATCTAGGTTACGGAATCCAAATAAGGATCTTCAAAAATGTTTCAATAATTTTCGTAGTCTACATGGGCTATAGGAAAAAATAAATAAATAAATATGGGGAAAAAACATATTTTCGCTGCATCTCCACGGTGCAAACTTAAATACCATATTATTATTGCGATTTAATCCTATTTTAATCTTACACTTGATTTATCTCGAAAAATGCTGTTCCGGTCAAGTATTGCGTGTAGTGAAAATTTTAGGGTACCAAGGGGGATGTTCGATACAAAAATTTTTTTGCTCCAAAATTCAAAATGGCGACGTTAAGTTGCCCGACATGTTCTTCCAAAAGTGGCAATGATAACTTTTTTCGCCAAAAGTCAGACTAAAACTAATAACTTTTGTAGGATTCTTTTTTTTTTATTTTTATAAAATCCTTAATTTTTGGGTTGGAACACCATTGTTGACTATTTGACGCGGAACCTCTGGTTAAGAAACCAACGTGGGAGAGATTATTTGGGCAAAATAGAGTGAACGTTGTACTGTAAATTGATGTGCGCATGCGTGCGTGCGTATGTGTGTGTGCGGGTGTGAATGTAACAAAAAATCTATAAGTTTATTAGAAATTTTTTGTATTAATTAAAATCATACATATATGTGTTGACAAGATTTCATATAAAATAAAAAAACAAAGAAGGCCGTTTAAGGATTTTCATATAAAACAGCAAAAGTTTCCGAGACGTAATGAAAAGCGTTTTCGTCTTGTTGCGTATTATTTTGATCCGCAACGCACTCAACTGACGGTGGAAGATTTTCGAGAGAGTCGAACTCTGCCATTGGAGATGAATCCTCAGAGATATTGACTTCTTCTTTTATATAAATGGGATAAAACAATATGGACATAAAGCTCTTTGTCTAAATTATCACCTTGTGGCGCAGATTCTGTAATATTTTCTTCGACTTGTGTACTACAGTCTGATCTCTTACGCTTCTTTACAGTTTCGGTCATTTTATGACAGTTAATAGTAATTCAGATACAGTGGTATACAATAATATTCAATAGTATGTATATTAACGTGAAACAAAAATTCTCTAAATAAATGTCCACGCGCAGTCGAAAACGTTTTTGCATGGGCGATGTATATAAGAAAAACTTTTCCCCTTGGGGGCTTTTGGTTTCTTATTCGGAGGTCCGACTGTATATTAATCATAAAATTATAGGAAAATACATTTTTTCATCTATTTTTTGTTAAATAAATGAAGCAACTCGATAGAAAAGTAGTTTTGGCTCGGACACGAAATATCCAGGTTTACAGACGAAGTGTTAAAATTTTAATAAACGATTTGAAATAGGTATATTATATAAGATATATATATATATATATATATATATATATATATATATATCACATAGTTATTGTTGTTATTATTATAATTATTATAACATTGTTATAATAATAATAATAATTCGTTATCATTGTTTGTTGTTAATATCAACATCATTATTATTATTATTAGTATTGTTCTAGGCCTATAGCTATTTTTATCATTCAAAAAATTGATTTCCTCATCATAATAAATTTTACTCATATTTCCTGAGTTTGTTTAAGGAGGTACACCAGCTTCATACAATGTTGCCATGCTAAACCATGGTAAAATTTCAAAATGGTGATAGATCAATAAAATTTGGTGAATATATTCTTTAGTATTATATATGTCAATACAATTTTTTTCAGATTTTTTCATTGTGCCGTTATCGAGTAATTGAACATTGAAGTTCACGTGTATAAGCATAGCGTTTTTATAGATATAGGTATATATTCCGGGTATAAGAATAAACGCTTGTGAATTATTTGTAAGAAAACGGCACAACCAAAAAATCTGAAAAAATTTGTATCTACATGAATAATACTAAAGAATATATTCACCAAATTTTATTGATCTATCACCATTTTGCTGAAGCTGGTGTACCTCCTTAACCCAAACAAACCCAATTGTACCCTTCCCTATCGCTCCCTACCACACACACACACACACGCTACATACACGTCGACGCCGTGGCCCTGCTGTCAGATATTTAGCGGTCCGTTCGTTTATGGGCAAGATGAATAGAAGGGGACGGGGTGGAAGAAAAAAAACGGAACGAAATACGAAGGAGTGAAAAACACAGCTGGCGCACGGCAGAGTTCGTGTCGGTCTTAACCCTTGCCCGGATTCACGTTTTTAGCTAGCAATCTCTTTCTCTGGTCCACCCTCCTCTCTCCCCGCCAGTCTCGTCTTCGTGTCTGCCTTCGTTAATACGAAGTTCCACGGCCTTTCTACATCGTTCTCGATCGCGGACAAACACCCGCAGCTGGATACGCACACTTTAATACTCACCCCTTTGTGCACACTCTCGATCCGCACGTGCGTTCCGAGACTCTTTAAAGACGACCTGGCACGCGTTTCCGCTGTTGAGGAAATCCATGAAAAGTATTCCGTAGCTATTGTCAAAAACGACTGGTGCGAAATGCGTTTAGCCGTCATTTTATATATTTTTTCTGGGTGGGGGGAAAAATGTCGAACGATCGATATGCCGATGGGCCAAAATGTCGAATTCGAAAATGACGAATGTTCAAATATAGATAGATCAATCTTACTAGAGTCTGTGAAGTCGAAAATAACAATTACGAATATGAACATCTCGGAAGTTGATATATAGCGAAAAACAAAAATCAGATTTAATAAAATATCGAAAAACATAAAATCGATGGGCCTGTATGCATAACACCAAATAATTCGAGACGACAATTCTCCAAATTAAAAAAATGGCGATGTTTCACATTGCAGAAAATCATTAAAACGAACGGCCAAACAGTCGAGTGGTTGAAATCGCGGAGGGTCAAAAGGTAGAACGGCCCGAATGGCGAATCGAGCAAAACGTCACTTGCGCCTCAGAGTGAAGCTGCGAGATGGCGCTGGCGGTCTGTAGGCTAAAATATCGTAAGACAGTCCCCCACCACGTTCGCCATTTTGGCCGTTCGACCTTTCGGCGTTCGACATTTCGGGCCATCGATATTTTGCGTTTCGATATATTGCTTTTCGCCATAGACGGTATTACGCATATTAG
This sequence comes from Ophion slaviceki, assembly GCA_944452715.1. Lineage (NCBI taxonomy): Eukaryota > Metazoa > Arthropoda > Insecta > Hymenoptera > Ichneumonidae > Ophion > Ophion slaviceki. The sequence goes on from OX101790.1 coordinate 43,150,607, forward strand.
GCACTCGCTATTTTCTGTTTCGGAGATATGGGTGTTCTACATTTTTCGATTCTGTATTTTTATGTTTCGAATTGCAGACAATCTGAATATTCGTTTTCGAATAAATTACCTCTCCAATAAATAATGGTTCGATTTATAGTCATTCGATTTTTTTATCTTTTGAAAGATAAAATTTCGAATGATTTAACCTTCGTTATTTTGAGAGTTCATAATTCTGTCATTTCGAAATGTTTGTCGTTCTATATTTTGTCATTCGACAATTTTGCCCCCACCCTTTTTTCTTTTTTACGTTATTGCCGCAAAAATGAATTGGTTATTTATTCGTGCACGCAAAATTGGGGACAATGACTACGAGAAAATGCAGGGCTTTCGATCCGACCAGGGCTTGTATTATCCGTTAATTTTTCGTTTCCGGATATTATGGATAGTAGTGAACTTTACTATCCGGATATCCGGATTGTTGGAAATCTGTTAAAGAGTAGTTTTATTAATATGTATTAAGACGGAATGACACCTCATCGCGGTCGGTATGGTAGAGCAATTGTAGATACCCAAAAATCTCTGAAACGGCTCTTCAGATCCCGTCGAAACTTTGCCAAACGACGTCAAATAGATAGACAAATAGCTTCCAACCCCTCAAATTTTCTGAATTTGAGAAAAAAAAACTAGATTGGCTTATGATAAGCCAATCTACATTTTTTTTCTCAAATCTATCTACAATTGCTCTACCATACCGACCGCGATGAGGTGTCATTCCGTCTTAAGGTCCAACCTAAAATTATGGGTTTTAAGTGTTGAATTTTGTTTTCTTTGTTAACTAAAACAAAATGGCGACGTTATAGGGTATTCCTTTAGGCGTCTTTTGAAAAACCGCTCGTGTTACAGCTGAAAAAGTTATTGATCGATCTGGCTGAAATTTTGGGAGGTTTCTCACTATAACATTATTGGAAGGATATACCTATGAAAATACAGAAAAGTATAAAATAAAAAATTAATTCGGCTTTGTAATCAAATTTTCATATCTTTGACCATTTTCTCGACAATTCTTACCCCAAAAAAGTAATTTGTCTACGCGATAACCTTAAAACTTTAGGTATATCCTTCCAATAATGTTATAGTGGGAAACCTCCCAAAATTTCTGCCAAATCGATCAATAAATGTTTGAGCTTTAAGGGGCTATACCAGGGTGAACGCTGAAAATTTGGGTGATTTTCGGGAATTTTTTGGAAGAAAAGTACTCAATTAAATGTTTCGGAAAATTAAGAATACATTTGGCTATATTTTACCTATATTGCATAATTTCTTCATAGAAAAATATTGAGATCCAAGCGACTTATGCGCTGCCTTCGGAGGCGCAAAAAAAGTTCCTCCACTGCTGACATGATTCCGGCCGATTGAGTAGCTGACACCGAAAAAGAAAAAAATGTCGTTAAACTGGAAGGTATTTGCTGTACAATGACGTAGGATTTTCGAAAAATATCAAAATCTAATAAAATGGCGTAGTTATGAAAAAAAAGTCTGTTTTCTTGCCTATAAAATGGTCTTTTTTTTCAATGTCAAATCGTCAATTTTCATCCAATCAAAAATATCTAAATCTTATATAATCTTGCATAACAATCTTGAAAGTATAAACTGTCGAAAAAGGCAAAAAAAATCGATTTTTTAAAAGTGTCGGACTGGTATAGCCCCTTAACATGAACAGTTTTTCAAAAGATGCCCAAAATAATCCCTCATAACGTCGCCATTTTGTTTTGTTTAAAAAAGAACAAAAAATGTTAGCACTCGAAAGTTGTAATAAGATAATGTAAAAAATTTAGATGATGCGATTATTTCATCACCTTAAAAAAATGCACGAAAAATGACTTATTTTCTGTCCATTCACACTGCGATAGAAAAAGTTTAGGAAATCAACTTTCGATCGGGCTAATCGCAAAACGAAGAGAAACTCGACCTGGCCACGATATTAACACGCATTTTTACACTCGAACGGTTGCACGCGGTGAAAAAATAGCTGAGAAAATTTCCGAAAACCATCGTTGCAGGTAGGTGTCGATAATTGCGACAAAAAGCGCGTGCGTTGCTCATTCGCACGGAGCAATATATTGCACCCGTATACGCCGCAGGGGTGACATCTACCGGTAGTCAGCGACTTTGCGCCGGTAAAAACCGACCGAGCAAGAGGTGGACGGCGTCGAAATTTTTCCGCGTGTGTCATCTCGTCGCAAACGATCGTTCATCTCGCTTGCACGTTTTTGCGCAAGAGAAAAGACCGCTGGGGATACGATGTCCACGCTTCGTCGTTCGATGCTCCCTGTGCGCATGAAAGTATTGAAGTTAGCATCGTTGAGAGGCAATGTGTTTGTTTAAAGGTTATTTTCAAATTTAATTTTATATTCCTATTTATTTAATTTCATTTAATAACTTTTTATTTTATTTTATATTCCTATTTATTTAATTTCATTTAATAACTTTTTATTTTCTTTCATTTAATCTTATTATTTACATCTACCTAGAGAACTGAAAAAATAGTTCCATTGCGATTATTTTTTCTGGGAAACGGTTGGTGAAAAAAAAACGCATTTTTTTAAACATGTACTTTTGTGCCCTGCATAATATTGAGCCTAAAAAAATCACCAAAAAATACAGAAATCCTATTTTCGTTATGGGAAACGGTTGTTGCAAAAGAAACCCATTTTTTAAACACAAAGGTACATGTATTAAGAGCGTTTTGAAAAAATCACCAAAAAATATGACGTTGAAGTTTGCATCGTTGGGATGCAACGAACCTCAATTATTTTTAATTACTCAATTTTGTTTGTCGTTTTGGGCTGCGAAAATCGCTGAAACGTTTCTCCGTATTCTTATTAAAAATGTACTACCTCAATTTGCAAAAAAAGTCTCTGGATTATGACAAAAACGTAGAGATTAAAAATTGACAAAAAAATCGTTGTATTCCAACGATGCAAACTTCAACGTGATGAAAAAAATGAAGAAAAACAACAGAACATGGCTGCCGGCAGATGATGATTTGTTTTCGCTACGTTTGGCGGTGGACACTTTCCACCTTAAACGGTCCATCCAAAATCTAAAAACCAAACGGGTTATTCAAGTTAACAATAAATACGAGTCGTTGACTGTCGTCGATTTTTCAAATTATTTTTTTTAACAACGTGGCGACAATCTGAAACTCGAGCATACAAAATCTATGAAAAATGTCGTCATTTTTACGTAACTATTAAAAAATGAAGATCGGTTTAAAAAAAACTGAGATCGTCAACGACCTTTAGATGTTTCTCATCGTATCTCTTGTAAATTTGGAAAGAATCCATCAAGTGGTCCTCGAGATATCATGTCCACCGACTTTGAGAAAAGTGTTTCGTAAAAACGGCGAAGGGACGTGATTTACTTTATTTTTTTTTCGACGGGACAATAAATGTTTATTAAAAAACTGTGAAGAACATCGATTAGCACATATTTTCATGTACTTGTACAATTTTTTATATTCAAAAATATTTCAAAATGGCGGAACTCCAGCTGTCTTCCAGGGGCGCCTTCTTTTGAGCATCAGTTGCGGTGGACATGATAACTCGAGAACGGTTCATCTGAAATCCGAATTTGAAAAAGATTTCATTAGTATATTGCATTGGCTTGAACCTGGAGGAAGGATTTGTAAAAAAATTTATTGAAAAAAATGACGACAATTTTAACAAAAAAAATCATTTTTTAAAGTGCTAAATTTTCGGTTGTTTCGTTACAAATTTTTTTTTCCAACAAAATTCAAAATCCTTCGTCCAGGCCCTGGCTATTATCATAATAAATAAGTGGTATAAATTTGGTATGGATCGGATTAATAATTTTTTAGTAATCGTGTCCACCGCAAAGGGCTTCCTCACAAAAGACAATTCTGAGATAATCGCGTTTTAGATTCAAGTATGTTTCTTTTACATTTGAAGTTAATTTATTCATACTAACATAACAAATTTTCCACGAGCATAGCTAAAAGGTGATACTATCGAATAAAAATATTTTCGGAATATGCCATTTTTTGACCCACCAATTTAACTGTAGCCCGTTTAAAATAATCATTATCCAACATTTATTTTGCTTACGTAGATTGTCGATTTTTCAATAAGAGTTCCGTCAAACAAAAATTTGGACAATTGCCGGAAAACTCCCTTTCTTCGGATTCAATCGACGCAAACTTCGTCGTATGTGGCCCTCTGTACGAAGCGAAGCACTACATACATATACCTGTACGCAATTCTCTTTGATATAATTTCAAAATCGCTCTCGGCGGTACTCGATACGAATTCGACATGTCAAACCGTCGCGCCCTCGTCCTCGTCGTCATTCCTCATGACCGGAAGTCGACGAGCGGAGAAATTACGAAATTGTAGGAACCTTCCTCTCGCATACCCATCCTCCTCATCCATCCAACTCTCCGCAACGTTTCCGAAGAGCAACTCCACGAGATCATCGTGCACGTGCCCACATTGCCCGGGGCTTTTCTCTGTGCTTGGGGGGCGGAGGGGCTAGCAGCAAAACCAGGAGAAAACGTTCACGTGAAGAGACTCGGCTCGTCCTCTCTGCCACTGCGCTGCTTACTCCGCGAAATTCTCTTTCGGTTTCGTATGAGAGCGAGAAGACAGACCACCTCCGGCTACGTTATTTCGTCGCATATACATACATACACCTATATATATATATATATATATATATATATATATATATATATATATATATATATATATATATATATATATAGTTGTGTGTGTACACATGCTTACATATAACTATATATATATATATATATATAGCTTATGGACGACGATCGTGGGTATGTAGACATCGAGGATTTCAGTCGAAATCGACAGGGCAGTATTCATCGTACATGCACGAGGTGTCCCATACAATCGATCCGCTCGAATATCTTCAAAACTGTTGATGATACGAAAATACGTTTTCGACAAAAGTTCAATAATTTCGGGTTTTTCGAAGTACTTCCTCTCTTTATCACGTTTTGAGGAAAAATATTGAGCATTTCCATATTCTTTCGAGGAAAAAAAATCGTCATCGTCAATACGTGTGTTAGGCTATTGCGACGACCCGAAAATCAGGGTTATTTATAAATATTAACTTTGAAGGTATAGGTGAGAATGATTAAAACATGGTTTGGACATTTATTTGTATATACCTTAACAACGTTGTCTACCAAATTTTATTAAAAATATGAATAATTAAAGAAGTTATAAATAATCGCGTGAAGGATCTTTGAAGGTGAGGAGCTCAACGGTGTACTTGATTTTGGCCACACGGTTGATATGAAACAAAAAATACGAGTTTGTTCTTGATATAGATAAGATTGGCTAAGACTTGACCGAGCTTTTATTTAATATCGCGTTTCAATCGTCAACGAAAAAATTGGGAATTTTTTTTGCGATTTTTCGATGATAGTTGTCATTATTTTTAATAATTATTGAGAAAAAAAAAGATTCGAAAGAAAAACGTCAGTCAAGACTAAACTACTATTACACTAAAAAGGTGTACCAAATTTCAAGTCAATACGTTTATCGAATATCGAGAAATCGTGTACACCGTTTTGAAAAACATAGTTTCGTAACAAACGCGGTTAAAGTTGTGATAGCAGGTTTATTGTTGCAATCATAAGTTTACCTTTGATCTGCAATTCCTCCACCGTATGTTGGACCTTCCGCTTCAATTTGAGTTGCCTCAATTGGCGACTGAGTGTTTGTCATTTTCACAGTAGCCCAATCCCTTAGAGTTGAGCAGTCGTAAACTTTTGTTCCATGCGAATTCACGGTGCAAATCCAGTGGTATTGAAGTTTGCATCATTGGGATGCAACGAAAATGTTTTTTGTCCTGTTAACAATTTTTTTTGTCACATTTAGGCTATGAAAATCACTTTAACACTTTTGAGATCGTTATTAGGGTTCCGTAACCTAATTCTGAACAAAAAAAACGTTTAGTTAGTAATGAAAATAAAGAAATAAAAAACTAAAGAATTTTCGTTGCATTCGAACGATGCAATCTTCAACACCATAAAATTCACGCCTTTTTTTGTTAAAAAAAAAGCGAGAAATCGACCGTTCTATTATGCACATCCTCTCCAATTTTCTCACGACTCTTACGTGCAACGTTGCCTGGAAATCAGGCTCGATTTTTTTTCTTTATTTCGTAATACGTCGATTCACCAGGCGATTCGCGACTGCGCTGAGAAAAAAAGGTCGGCCGAAAAAAGAAATACAAAAATGACGTGGTCGATGAACGTGAATACGTGTGGCGTATTTGATGAAATGAGGAATACGAGAGTCGACAGATAATTGGCCATTGAGCCCTTTTGAATGATTGGCAAAGCAGGGCCCTTTTGAATGATTGGTAAAGCAGGGCCCTTTTGAATGATTGGTAAATTACAGTGGCCCTTATCCCTTCGACTCCATATGGGGTGGATCTGACCCCAGACGCTTTTCAAATCGTCATACTTCTGTAAATATGCATTTTTTTCGCAGAGTCCCTTCTTGTAATCAATGATCCTTATTTTATGGTTCAAAATTTATCTTCTAAGAGAAACAAAGATGATATTTTTTTTCGAAATATAAAAAAGTCTTTTGAGGTTTTCAAAAAGGAAGATTTGTAGATACAAAAAAAAAGAGTGTCGACCGTCTTTCCTAAAAGTATATTGATTCGGAGGTTTGAATTTGAGCATTTTCGGGATAGTGAAAAATCGAAAAAATCGCCTCCTTCGGCAGATTAATCGGCCACGAAAAAAAGGCTATTTCCGTGATTTTTTTTGAGGATTTTATAAAAGATATGAATATAAAAGTTTTTTGGGCTTGATAAATAAAGTCTTGAAATACATTTTAAAAATATTTAATAGATTTTTATTCATTTTTAAGTACAAAAACTATGGTTAAACGTAACGCCTCGAAAATAGGTGGGCTAGGTAGCTCCATCACAACCCGTCAGCGGCTTGTTTGGGACAAAAAAAAATCCAAAACCATTAGATTCAGTATGACACCATCTACAAAATGACCCTCGGATATAAAGTTTTATAAAAAAAATAAAAAAATACCAGATGAAAAGCGAAAAAAGTTTTTAAAAACGCGTTTTTTGCAGTTTTTCGCAAAAAAAGAGTAAAAATCAAAATTTTAAAACCATCGAGGGTCATCTTGTCGCGAATCATGTTTACAATATGTGGTTCAAATTTCAAGAGAATTGGTTCATTAGTTTTAGAGGTACGATGGAGCTAGATTTTGAAAACGTTGTTTCGAGAAAAACGCGTTTGAAGTTTATACTATAACAAACTCTAAACTAAACTCAATCGGCAATTCCTGCGCCGTACAAAATCCCTTAGATTGCTCATCATCGTCGATTCCTTCAAGTCTTGCTTGCTTTCAATTTTTTGAAATTTTCCAAGTGGACTGGCCCCTTAATCCGTTTTTCGATACAGTCAGTTGAAAAAAATGGGGTCAAAACGACCCCCCAGGTAGGAATTGACGATGAAAACGAGCTCGCCAAGCTCTGAAACAAGTCTCACATTTTTTAATTCAGGCTGAGCACCACTCTGATTTCAGGCCTAGCTGAACCTCTGAATGATAACGCGGTTTTAGGCTCTTGCACACAGGCTTGACCAAAGGCTGGTAGAAAAGCCTGTACTAAGCCTGAAACGACGAAACAACAAGGCTCAAAACGAGCCTTAATGAAGCCTTCACGAGCATTTATGACCAGGCTTTTCCCAAACTCTTCCCGAGGCTATATGAGGCCTGTTTTTAGTTTTCTATATTCTACATTGGGGTAAATTTAATAAATTTGTAAAGAATTCATTTGATTTGTTATATATATTTATTATTTGTTATATTATTTGTTACAAAATATATATAAAAAATATTTTTAAAAACAAAACTATTTTATTGCGTACTTTTATTTTCGTATATACTTTTTTGTGTACCTCATAAATATCGATAAGAGCATATGTTTAAATGTTCTGAGCTGCCTCCTGCGCTTTCGTTTTTCGTGCCTTCGCACCCGACAAATTTATTGCTAAATTTTTTTTTCATAAAAGTACAGAAAAAATATTATTTTAAACTTATTTTATTTTATCACAACCTGAAACAAGCCTGCATCCAGCCTTGATTTATCAGCGGCAAAATTCACCGGCTGAATGAAGCTTGAAATAACCCTGAGTTTAGGCTAAGCAGCCAGTCTTGGTTCCAGGCTGCTCCAAACGATGCAATGAAACCTGGGCCAGGTCTGTCTCACTCAGGCTCGGTGAAACAAGGCTCGCACAAGCTTGTTTCCATCGTCAGCCTGTTGATTTCCTACCTGGGCCAGTGTCCAGTCCAAGGGTTAATAAAAATAAGTCACAATGAATTATTACGATTGGGGTAGAATATCCATAAGTCGAATGTCCTTAAGTCGAATTTCCACAACCGAATATCCATAAGTACGAATCCAGAAGTCGAATCCATAAGTGAGTATAGAGTAGAAATGAGTGCCAGAAATGGCGGGAGGTAGAGAAAAAGTGAATATAAAGGGAACCCAAACAAACTCACTTATCTCTACCTAGCGCCATTTCTGGCACTCATTTCTACTCTATACCCACTTATGGATAGTCGACTCATGAATATTCATACTTATGGATATTCGTACTTATACCTAGATATTCGACGACAGTGAATAATTATACCCATCCAAAACAAAAATAAAAAATTCCTCGGCAATTTAGTAGATTTAGACATTTTTATATTTTCTCCGAAAAGTCGCGACTAAGAAAATTCTTCTGCTAGTCACATTTTTCCAAGTTTCATCATTAATATTTTCGTTCACCATTCGATGACCCCCTAATTTTATCGTCGTTACGGAATCTTTAGAATTTTTTACGCGCGTCAATTAGTTTATATCACGCATCTAGAATTATTCAGTGTTATTAGATAGAAATGTGGCCAGCGTGTCGTCTCTATATAGTGCCGTATGAATGAAACGATTTTTAGAGTCGTACATTTTCGTTAAAAGTTATCTATCTTGTCTTGGAATTTTACCAGTATACAGGGATGTATTTTTGCTTGATTATACACAAACAGCAGTTAATTGTTAAATATTCGTGTTCGTGAAAGGAATACCTTTGTTTCTTGCGTTTTCTCACGCGCGACTCAATCACTACGTTGAGCTCATCGGAATTTACGTATGCCGTATATGCACGTATATAACAAGGCGTAACGAGAATGCACGCCGAGACTGGAGAAAAAGAGAGACCGGTACGTATAGAGACTCGAAAGGCTTTTCCATCTCTTTTGAGAGAACCGGAGAGAGAGCGAGAGCCACAAAATCGATCTACTAAACGACCTGACTCTATTTAAAGCGTCGCATCCCAGATTTTACTACGTTTCCAATTTTATTTCTGTTCTTGCTATATCCTTTTGTTATATATATATATATATGCATACACACCAACGTGTTCCACTTCGATGTTTCGAGTATCCCCAGGATTCGTTCTCGATTAATATTTCATTCGCTCCTTTCGTACCTCCAGATGCATTTTCACTGGACGCTTTTTCACTCGCTCTAAGGGATTCGTTATTTGATCGAGCGTCGATCGAGCAGATCTCTCGCTCGCTTCGAATATAGTACACATTTCTGGAGAGAAAAAAAAACGTAAAAAGTGCGGTCGAGTGCGTGTCGGAAGACTACGCGTTAAAATGACGATGAAGTTTGCATCCATAGGAACCTGACGATTTTTAAAAAATGTCTTTATTTTCATAATTATCGGAAGCCTTTTTTGGCAAATTAAGGTTCTGAATGTCTAATGAGAATACCTAAAAAGGTTCGAGTGATTTTCACACCCTGAAACGGGAAAAAGAATTCACGGATCAAAAAAAAAAATTAATTTCCGTTGCATCCCAACGATGCAAACTTCAGCACCATCGCGTTAAAGTGAAAATTCGTGGCTCGTTAGTTACGTGTCTCACTTCTGTCACTCATCTTTAAATACTGTTAGAACAAAAAAAACTTATTTCAGTAAAAAGCATGGACTAATTTTAAAAAAAACCGAAAAAGCAAGGAAGTAAAGAAAGCAAGAAATAATATAGCAAAACTTCATTTTCTATAAAAATATGGCAAATAACGGACTTGTAAGACAAAAATGCAAAAAAAAATTGATTTTTAAGATAAGAGTCCGTAAAAAATAGCCGAAACAACATCAAATTATGTAAAACATTTATTTTAGCCATGAAAAAAACTGAGTTTCAAATTTCGACTGTTCCTTCAAAGACCCAGTGTACGCACGCAGGGTCAAAATTAAAATATTCGTACTTTTGAAATAAATAATACGTTTTATTAATAAATGAAAATGTCTAGTCATTTCGCGACACCCTACATAATTTCCCGGCTTGGGAATCTTTTTCAACAATGTTATGATTTTGAAATTGCCGAATAATAGTTTGAGGCGGGATATACATTTAGACAGGAAAAAAATAAGCAATATTGAGGGATTTTTTTAACTAATAAATTATTATTCCACAACTACCAAACTTTAGGTATACTTTAATAGTATATTTAAGTATACAAAACATTTTTTCAAAATTAATTCATCATCACAATGGCAGAGCTGTGACAGAGTGTTACAGCAAGGTCGTCACGGGGGTTGCGAATCGGCGTGCAGTCTAGCTTCCCGTGGACTTTGATTTGCAAAAAAGTTCAGACATTTGTTCAGTTAGAAAATGTATAGTTTCTATGTGACGGTAATTAAAATGAATAAGATGCAAATTTAAGAAAATGACACGCATTTACAAAAAAAAATCCACATTTCACGCAACATTTCTGTAAAATGTGGATTAAAAAAGAATTTTTTTTTCCCAATTTTTCAAGAATAATTCCCGCCAAGTAGAAGGTACCAATTTTATCAATATTTCTACTGAGATTCAACTCAATCGGCTTAACGGGGTCCTCTAGTTTCTCGGCTGTTTTTTTACGGCTTTTTCAATAATTTTTTACGGGCAAAGCATCGAAATAATCAATCTCATTGTTTTTGCATAATCTTTATTAACATTTAAATAAGCTTTACAAATATTTTGAAGTCAAAATATATAATAGAATAAAGGTTATAGTGGCCGACAGGAAGACATCAAGTAAAAGAGGTGCTTGACGGTGACCAAGATTGCGGCTGTTCTGCTTATCTGAAATCAAAAAACCAAACGGCATTTTAATCTTCATATTTAAGACTAGCGATTGAACTAGAGTGAATTCTAAATTACAAAAATTGACTTTTTTATACACTTTTGAAAATTACATTCTATTTTTTACTCATTTTTTCTTAAGTTTTTCGCTCGTACAAAAAAAACTATGGAAGCAATCATGATAATCCTAGTTTAATCGCTGGCTTATAACAGATTAAAGATGCTGTATAAATTTGAACAAGACCGGTGCAGTAGTTTCTGAAATATCGTGGTCACCGTTTCGAAAAATGGTGTTTCGAGAAAAACGCGTTTGAAAGTTCGCGCATGTCATTTATACTTGTGAACCACTTCGAATATCGAAAAATCCTTTGGCACACATTTTCTACACATGTTGTAGATGTGATTTAAGAAAAAAAAATCGATTTTTTCGACCCGAGAAACTAGAGGACCCCGTTAATAGTTTTTGAGTAATGCTCCACGCCAATTTCGATAATGCAGTTTTCAGAAAAACGAAAATATTCTATGTATATATAGTTGTATCGTTTAAAGAAAAAAAAAGAAATCAATTTTTTTTTATCGTTGTAAATGTATATCCTGCATTAAGGGGCCAGTGTGGCACTTTAAAAAAAACGATTTTTTGCCTTTTTCGACAGTTTAGACTTTCAAGAATATCCTGTAAAACTTTCAAGGCCGTATCTCTAATCACGTTATCTTGCAAAAATCGATAGTTAAATCTTTAAACGCGTTTTTCTCGAAATGAGATTATTCAAATTTGCTGACATTGTAACTCATAGAGCAATTATCCGATTAACTTGAAATTTGAAGTGAGTACTCTTGAATATATTTACTCTACAATGACGTAGGATATTTTTCATTGGATGAAAATTGACGATTTGGCATTGAAAAAAACGACCATTTTATAGGCAAGAAAACAGACTTTTTTTCATAACTACACCATTTCGTTAGATATTAATATTTTTCGAAAATCCTACGTCATTGTACAGGAAATACCTTCCAGTTTAACGACATTTTTTCCTTTTTCGGTATCAGCTACTCAATCGGCCGGAATCATGTCAGCAGCGGAGGAACTTTTTTTTCGCGCCTCCGAAGGCAGCGCATAAGTCGCGTGGATCTCAATACTTTTCTATGAAAAAATTATGTAATATACATAAAAAATTATGTAATTACAGAAACATTTAATTGACTACTTTACATCCAAAAAAATCCCGAAAATCACCCAAATTTTCAGCGTTCACAGTGGTATAGCCCCTTAATTATACATGAAATTTTATTCGCATTTGGCAGCCTGCCGAAAACTCATTGTCTTTCAATCCCCGCTCTTGCAGCTGAGAAATGGCATCGAAACTCCTTAATCGACACGACATTATCGATCTTATGTTTCAGATCGAAATTCGACGCCCGAAATACGAAGTCTCGCATCCAGCGGCGATAAATATAAGAGGAAGAGAGAGAAAAGGTTCTTTCCATCCTCCTCTCTCGCTCTTTTTCTCCCATCCTCCTCTTCCCCCCCCCCCTCTCTCTTTTTCCCTCGTTCGGTGCTTTGGGGACTCGAGTCAAGGATTACGAGAGCCAGCTGAAGTGACGAGCAAACGAGATAAGACGACGACGTTGGATAGACCGAGGCGCGGGTGGGGAGGGTGCGGAAAGGTTTGAAGCGTGTAAATAAGAGGGCGATTTTTCGTCTCTCCTTCTCGTCTCTATCGCATCCTCCTCTCGTATGCAAGCTCAAATTGGCGGAGGGCACGTCCCGGGCGTTGTACCGGCACGCGGCAGAGGGGCAGAGGGGCGCGGCGGCGAAACACGAAACAAACAACGGGTGTAAGGCCCGAAAAGAAAGAAAAAAAGAGAGAGAGGAAAGACGAGCAAAAGCGTCCGACAACAATGACAAAGCACACGTGAATGGTCCGAATGATTCTTCATCTCGAGGCAAATCGAGTAAACATTCGAGAATCTTCATCTCGAGGCAAATCGAGTAAACATTCGAGAATCGAAAGGAACAAAGCCAACGACGCGACAAATATACGCGAGTGCCGCCGATGATTTTATTTTTAATTTTTTCGGTTCAATTTGGACTCTAAACGGCTCCGAAGGGAGAAGGGCGTTCGCCGAATGGTGCTGTGTGGCTAAAGTGTCCGAGGAGTGGAAAAAGTTCGAAGAGGAGGGGAAAAAGTAAAAAGGTAGTCTCGGGGTGTGAAGGCCGGTTGCGGGCTCGCTCGACGAGAGGATTATACGAGGTGGGCAAGTCCGGTGCCCCATGTTGTGAGCCTTCGAGAACTGCCGAAGGCAGAAAAAAGTGGGTACGCGGGCATGGAGTATGGCGGTGGTGGCGGTGGCGGCCGAGGTGGCGTACAGCCACCGTCGAGCGGCGGTGCTCGGGGACCGATCGCTGGTACCGACACAACCGACGCCGCCTGGCACAAACACGAACAAATGATCCTCATGGAGTCCAGGCACAAGCAACAATGTGAGTTCGATGTTATTTTCGGCATTTGTTTGGGGCCCGGTTGAAATTACGAATTTTCAATCCTCCGACGGTTTAAGGAGGTACACCAGCTTCAGCAAAATGGTGATAGATCAATAAAATTTGGTGAATATATTCTTTAGTATTATTCATGTAGATACAAATTTTTTCAGATTTTTTGGTTGTGCCGTTTTGTTACAAATAATTCACAAGCGTTTATTCTTATACCCGGAATATATACCTATATCTATAAAAACCCTATGCTTATACACGTGAACTTCAATGTTCAATTATTCGATAACGGCACAATGAAAAAATCTGAAAAAAATTGTATTGACATATATAATACTAAAGAATATACTCACCAAATTTTATTGATCTATCACCATTTTGAAATTTGACCATGGTTTAGCATGGCAACATTGTATGAAGCTGGTGTACCTCCTTAACGCGTTACCCCCACTTGTGGCGCAAAAAAAGGCCTTTTTCATGAATTTTTTTTGAAGAAAACTACAAAACTTTTTTAATCGATCAATATACCGTCTTAAAGAACACATCTTGAAGAACTTTCAGTAATTTTTTTATTGAAAAATATTACATTGTTCAGTGGCAAATGGCCGTCAATGAAATAATGTTTTTATATACACGGTTTGCGGTGACTAACATTGCGGCGAAGTGGATCATCTGAAAAAAAAAATGCGGATGGATTTAGTCAAATATAAGTATAAACTAGTCTTTAAGGCCTAAGGCCACTGTAACGGTCCAAAAAAAAAGGTTTTTTCACGAATTTTTTGCTTCCAAAATTGAAGGTAATTGAAAAAAATCTTTTAAGGGTGTTATCGGGCATACATTAAACTTTATTATCAAATTTTTTTACAGCAAAAAAAAACAAAATGGCGGCTCCACAGCTATCTTCCCGGGGCATGTTTTGCTTGCAGGGCTCCGCGGCACGCAGCACCACTGGTGCACTTTTGAATCTAGAACAAAAAAAAAACCATCAATCTAGAGGGTTATAGCTAGAGAATGTCGATCGGATTTTAAAAAGTATCAATTTTTGTGGATTTGGCGTGCGTTTGAAAAAAAAAAAATTGATTTTTGACGAAAAAAACGGCTAGTTTTTTGTTAATAAAAAATCAATAAATAAAGTTATTGAAAATCCCGATCGACATTCTCAAGATAATGTTAATGTTCACATCTGGTCAAAATTTCAAGTAAAAAAAATGAAAATTGTTCGAGCGATGCTGCGTGCCATTTTGAAAAACCGTATTTCGAGAAAAACGCGTTTAAAGTTTTGCGAATAGTTTTTTATTGGAAAAAATAAAAAAAAGAAGGTAAAAAAAAATTTACCGTTAGTCTGCAATCCCAGCACCATACATTTGTCCTTCGATGGCCAAATTTTCGTCTGGCAAAATTTACAGTGGCCTTACCCCTTAATCGAAGGATTTTAAAAAATATTCATTTTTCACAAAATGGCGGACAGTCAAAGTTAATGGTTCGATTTTAACGAAAAAAAACGGCCGTTTTTTGGCTATAAAACGGCCATTTTTTTTTTCGAAAAAAAAAAATCGAACGATTAAAGACTACATTTTTATGTATTAAATAAGCCTGCAAAATTTCAAGAAGATCGGTTCATTAGTGTTCGAGTAATCTTCGTCACCGACTTCAGAAATGCCATTTTGAGAAAAACGCGTTTAAAGTTTCAATTTCAGTTTACACGAAGAAAATATTTTTTTTTTTGTAAACTTACATAGAGTCATCTATTCCGGGCCCGTACAGAAGTATGGGCCCGGATACTTGTACTTCAAAAAAATGCAATAAAAATAAAATCGATTTTTTCAAAATCGCAAGTGGGGGTAACCCCTTAACATTCCGAATTTTAATGTTCCGAAATTCAAGATGGGGTCGGCTTGAAAACCCGAACTTTACATGGTCGGAACGCTCGAAACTCCGAACGAATAGTACCCCGAAATAGTACAGTCGTGCTGTATATTAGAATCGGAAAAAATAGAAGAAGGCTGGTTTTTTGACAGGTGATTTTGTAGGTGCCGCGGGTGCTAAAACGAAGTTTGCCGAAAAATCGGGGTGTAGGGTTTTTTTAGGGGATGAGGGTGGATTAATGCCAAACTGCAACCCCCACGAGGTCGGCGCCGGGAGGTAAAATGTTCACAAAAATCCGGGTTTTATTTTTGTCCACAGCGCCGAAGTCGTGGAAGTTTATTTTGGGAGTGAAAAAGTGGCGTGAAATTTTGAAAAATCAGTTTTCATTCGATAACTCTTTAGGAAAAATTCATACAATTTTTGTTCAAATGGGAACATTGTAGCCCTTGAAAAGACGCGTCGATCGAGTCGTCGCTCGGTTTTCGGTCATCCCTCTCTAATAATATCTTCATCCCCGAAAGAATTGTTGAAGAATTAACAAAAAAAAAATTGTTTATTGAATAACTCAAAAGCAATCAATTTTTCGGGGATGGTTTAAATGTACGAAATGTAGAGAATAATTTTCTCTATTTTTCCGTTTCTATGGACCACCCTTGAATTTTGCTTTTTCGAAGCTCTCTCAGGGGTCGAAAATTCAAAATGCAATTCTGGGAAAACTATTGAACGAAAATAAAGAGATGCGAGTTTGGTGCTGTGGACAAAAATGTAGCTGAGGGTTCAAGCTACAAATTCTTCCACGGCGGCGAATTCGAGCGGTCAATAGTTTTCCCAGGATTTCATTTTGAATCTTCAACCCCCGAGACGGGTTGGAAAATCAAAATTCAAGGGTGGTCCATAGCAATGAAAATATAGAGCAAATTATTCTCTACATTTCGTACATTCGAAGCATACCCGAAAACCGATTGTTTTTTAGTTATTCAATAAAACAATTTTTTGTTGTTTTTTAACCATTTTTTTGGGGGTGAAGATATCAGTGATGATCAAATACTCGCTCGACGCGTCTTTTCAACGGCTACAACGTTCCCATTTGAACAAAAAGTGTCCGATTTTTTTCTAAAGAGTTATTAAATTAAAACTGATTTTTCAAAATTTCACGCCACTCTTTCACCCCCAAAATGAACTTTCACGACTTCGGCGCTGTGGACAAAACTAAAGCCCAGATTTTTCTGCACATTTTGTCTCACGGCGCCGACCTCGTAGGGGTTGTAGTTTGGCATTAATCCACCCCCATCTCCTTTCATCCCTTAAAAAAAACCCCACACTAGCAAAACAAAAACTAGCCTTCTTCTAATTTTCTCCGATTCCGGGATTTTCCGGCGACAGCACGACTGTACTAAAATATCAAAACTCCAAAAGAATTTCACACGAAAGACCAAACTTCCGAAAATCTCAACATCGTCAAAATAATTCGGCTATAGGGTTTTGAAAGTGTCAAAATTTTCAATAAATCGAGCTGGGATTGGGGATTTTTTTTTCAGAAAAACTACAAAATAAATCGAGATTACAAAAAAGGGTGTTTATCATACATATCGGTGACTGTATACAGTAATTTTTTCGAAGCGATTAATTTCAAAATGGCGGCTGTGCAGCGTTTATCTCAAAACTGCATTTTTTAAGTTGGCCGGAAACACTCGGACAATTTTCAACCGATTCACTTGAAATGTTGAATATATCTTGAAAAATACATTGTCTATGGAAGTACGTAGGATTTTTTTTTTATATTGCATAGTTCATTTGTTGTTAACAATTATCTGACGAATTTTAATGTTCCGAAATTACAAGGTTCTTCAAAATTATGCCAGCGAAAACCTACACAGTTGACTGTAAATGATGTAGTACGTATAGGATGGTCTAGACAAGTTTCAAAATTGACGTAAAATCACTTATTGATAAAAAAAATCTTGAAATAATTCGTCGATTCATTAAAAATTTTGAAACTTTTATAACTTCCATAGCCGAACTATTTTGATGTACATGAAGTTTGCATCGTTGCTATCCAACGGTTTCATTTTTTTTTCGATTTTGTAATTTCCTATTTTTTCGTGGTCAGTTCGGCTCTAGTTGCTAAAAAAATATGGTAAAATGAATAAAAAATATTTACAGCCACCGGGACCAACCAAACAAAATAGAAAAAAAAAAATGAAACCGTTGGATAGCAACGATGCAAACTTCATGTACATACTATTTTGACGGTGTTCAGATATTCGGAGTTTTGGTCATTTGGGTAAAATTCTTTCGGAGTTTTGAGCGTTCTGACCATTCGAAGTTCGGAATTTCAACACGGCCCCATTTGTTCATTTGGTTTTGGGTTGTCTCTTTTTTTCGTGCTCTTTTAGTCTTTGCTGAATTCGCTACTCTAGTTAATTGAGTGGTTAGGCTACCAAACTTCGGGTGGCGAACCGAAAATCAGGACTGTTTGAAAAAATTAATTTTAAAGGAATAAGTACGATGATTGAAAAGTCGTTTACACATTTATTTGTATTTACCTTAACAAAGTTGGATACGAAATTTCGTTGAGGAACATTAATAATTGAAGAAGTTATAAACAATGTGATGAAGGACCTTTGAACGTGAGGCCCAACGGTGATGGGTCGGCAACCTTTTGTTGTAAAAGGGCCAAATATTTTACGTGAGGATTAGGGCGAGCCGCACATTGGCCATATGTCACAGCAGTATACCCATGATGGAGGTATATCATACACTGTATGATACCATCGGTCCCATGCGGGGTTTCCAGACGTCCCCATTTTCAGACCCTATAATGGATCTTGTCCCCTATTTCGAAAACGAAAATAGAGGACAATACTTCGTCCTTTACTTTGGGAAAAATGAACGCATGCAAATGGCAAATACGTTGCGTCGCGTCAACTGCCTATGTATGAAGAGTTCTATGTATTAAGGATGTATGGCAACTAAGTTATTTACTACTGTTCGAATTGAAACTCACTGATATTGTAAAGGAAAATATCGAGAACTTTTTGAGATTAAAAAAACAAAATTTGCCCACGTGAATGCTGAGATAAACGAATTCAAAGTTGGGTCATTTAACACGGGGAACATAGGACTGTACGTCCAAAATTCCCTTTACATTGGCAAAAAAGGTATTTCCGGAGTACTCTTTTGTAAAAAAAACTTTTGTGCGGTATCGCTGTAATATGCATGATACGTTAAAAAAAAAATCGACATGTGCCCATATATTTTGCGAGATATTGCGAGTTAAATGGGACCGTTTTCGTATTTCTTTAGCTCGTATGTCGTAACCACGACAACGTCAGGGAAAACGTACATCAAATCAGCAACTAAATTTGCAGTTAAAAATTGAAAATTCTTCTTTCTGTACCGCATGTTTTACTTTGAGCTGTGGTAAATCTCCTTTTTAGCTTCAATGAATACTACAATTATTTTATTTAGTCTTTAAATGCGATTTTTGCAAATTGCATAATCAGTTCTGTAACGACTCTGCAGTAGCTGCCATACATCCTTAAAGCCTCTCTTGACGAAAATAATAGAAGAAAAGAAGCGTGAAAATGTTCTCCAAAAATGAATTCACATTCGAAAATCAACGGATGAAAACAAATATCTGCTAAAAATAATGCAATACGTATTTTCCATCCCAGCGTCTAACGCCCAGGCCGGAAGGATTTTTTTCTCGTGTACGGATACGTGGACCAAAAACCGGAAAAAGTTAAATATTGACACTGTAAAAGCGGAAGTACAAATAAAATCGAACTTCAACATGCAATGTAAAGAATTTTATAATTTCATTATAGAAAACGAAGAAGCTCTTAACAGTAAAAAGTAATATGACGTTGAAGTTTGCATCGTTGGAATGCAAGGCAAATTATTGTTTTAATTTCCAAAATTTCCTTGGGCAAATTTGAGCTACGAAAATCACGCAAACATTTTTTAGGATTCTTATTTAGCGATCTACAACAAATTTGCACAATATGATTTTGGATAATAATGGAAATAAGAAATGGAAAAGAATTTTTGTTGCCCTCCAACCATGCTAACTTGAACCCCATTAATTACTAACGAAAAAAGGGTTAAGAAGCAACATCTGAACTATCTTCCTCGATTGATTTTTTTTAGACTTTTTATTTTTATTTCCTCATTTTTATTATTTTACAAAAGAACGACTATTCCATATTTTCTTCCCCGATTTATTTTTCAATTTGTTGTTTTTCACGTACAGTTATCCAGTATATTGTTATTATTGCAGTGCACTCTCCCATGACGTTGAAGTTTGATGGAGTTGAAGTTTGCATCGTTGCAACGAAAATTCTTTCCAATTTATTATTTTCCTTATTATCCAAAACCATACTTTGCAAATTGGTCGTAGATCGCTAAATAAGAATGCTAAAAAATGTCGGTATGATTGTCGTAACTCAAACCTGTCGAATAAAATTTGGGACATTAGAAAAAAAATCACTTTCGTTGCATTCCAACGATGCAATCTTCAACCTCATGATCCAATTTTTCTTCGTCGTTTGAAGCCGTCAAAACCACTCAAATATTTATACTTATTCTTATATTAGAAATTCACGACCTCCATATGCAAAAGAAAGGCTTTGGTCAATGATAAAAATAACGAAACGAAAGATAAACCAAAAAATTGTTGCGTTCGAACGAACGCAAAAACGCAATTTCTATACTTTCTTCTCCGATTTAATTTGCAATCGATTGTTCCTCACGTACGTCAATTGCATTGTTACTATTGCAGTGCACTCTCCAAACATTTCGAAAAAAGCGACTTTACTTTTTCCCTCGATTTATTTTTCAACGATTTTTTATCACCTACGATTATCGATTATCATTATTATCTTAAGGATTTTCGATGGTAAATCGTCACTTTTCCATCTGATCGTCGCGTCTCCACGAGTGCAAAAAGTCAAACTTTCCAAGTTCTATTGCTGTCAAACGGAGAGAACAGGTCAGTGTACTTTGTACCGATGTACGTACAAAGATTGCCATCGTATAAATGCATCTCCTCCAAGTGTGGAAAAGTCATCAAAATGGTAAAAAACAGCAATAAAGATAGAGAGGGGGGATGGGGGAAGAAGATAGAGAAAAAAGCGATACAAGTGAAACGCGCGAATGATAGAGTAGTCAAGGAAAATAATATATGCAAAAAAAGGGGCTGTATTCGCGGTCGGATGCCTCGGGGAATCGTTAATTATGCTGATAATGAGACCAGCGGCTCAGAGCATGCCGCCTTCTATCGTCTCCGTCCGTCTTCCCGGTTTTTTAATTTCAATTTTTCCTGTCAACCTCCGCCACACAAAAGGCCGTAACGCACGCAGGCTCCAGTGCACAACCGTCGTGGAGTCCCTTTTTTTACAAGCGCACTCGATACAAATACATTTATGGATTTTCGCCGATGCGGCGAATTGTACCGCCCAACTGTCAGAATCGTCTTTCGGCGGCTTAGTCTTCATTTTTGAAAGCGTCTTTTTATTTATTTTTTTATTTATTCGTGGCTTTCCACGTATATCGATATGAAATATGAAGAGTCAACTTCCGAAAAGAAAACGGTGTCCGCAATGACGTTTTTAGAATTCGAAATGACCAAGCCGGAAGGAGATTCTGGACGTTTACATTACTGGATAAAAAACAGTAGGCGGAAGAACAGTGTGCTATAAAAAGCAAGGTGATTACTTTATTTTGTCCAGTGTGGACATACCCGTGCAGAAATTGTGAGGTTCCCATACTTGTCCTTAGTTCCTAATAGGGATCCAATGGACGAGGCTGAAGTTTGGGTAGTTGGAATGCAGTGGCAGTTAATGTTTCTGGATTCCTCTGAATTCTTTTGGCAGATTTTGTCTGCGAACATCCCGCAACCATTTTTGGAGATATTTATTTAGCGATCTACAATATAAGTTTATAAAAAAAGATGTTCCATAATAATAAAAATAAGGAAAATACAATGTGAAATAGAACTTTCGTTGTGTTTCAACGATGCCAACTTGAAGACCATGCCAACAGGTCATCGGATTGGATTCTAATCGAGATTCTCCAATGAATCCAATGTGAATCCTCAAGGATTCCTACATTGTCAAGGGTTTCGAAGTTTGCATCGTTGGACTGCAATAGAAATATATTTTTTTTTTCGTATCGCCGATTTTTCTGTAGGCACATTTGGATTTCGAAAATTACTGAAACATTCTCGAGCATCCTTATTAAAAATCTATAACCAAAACCTGCCAAAAATTCAGATAATAAAAATAACCAAATAAAGAAAATTAAGAAGAATTTTCGTTGCGTTCCGACGGTGCAAACTTCAGCACCATCATTATCGAATGTTGTTGAAGTTGGCAGGTTATGTTTCGACACGCCGAGTTTTATCACGTGGCTTTTCACATATTTTCGATTCGAGCGTGGTAAGAATTCTCAAACGACGTTCATCGGGGAAGAGTGCGCAATCCAATTGGATCCCAATGACGACTCCCCTATGTGCTGTGTTCTTAGCAAATCCCTATAGAGACGTGGGTGCATCTTGGGACTCCCCAACAAATTTGTGCACGGGATCACGAAAGGATGTTTTTTTGTTGTGAAATGAAAAATTCTCGAACGACGTCAATCGGGAAATAGCGCGAAATCCACTTGGATTTCAATGTCGACTCCGCACGTGCGGCGTTCTTATCAAATCGCTATAGGAATGTGGTAGGATCTGGGCACTCTCCAAGGTGACAGGATGTGGTAGGATAGGGATGTGGTACGATCCGCAGACTCTGCACGGACAATAGTAATGTAGATGTATGTATGGATTGTATTATTTTTTATTTTAATTTTAATGAACATATTGTTGCTTAGAGAATACATACAGATGGAAACAAGACTTGAACTGCATTTGAACTTGACTTGATTTGAATGATAAATTAATTTTTATGTGCAACAAAATGTTCGTTTTCTCAAGCGATGGTCAAGATATTCATGGTTGTGAAGATTGCGTCGTTGGAATGCAACCTAAATTAATATTTTTTAATTCCTTCGATTTATTTTAGAAGATTTTGCTTACAAAAATCCTTTAACCATTTTTAAAGATATTTACTCAGCGGTCTACCATAAAAATATATTTAAAAAAACATCTATAATAATAAAAACGATGCAAACTTCAACACCATAGAATGCAACGAAATTTAATTTTTCTTTCATCGCATAACATTTTCTTCGCCGATTTAGGGTACGAAAATATTGCGAACACTTTTTCTCGTCGCCATTGGAGATCCACGACGTTAAGGCGTTACCCCTACTTGTAGCGCAAAAAAGGCCTTTTTCATGAATTTTTTTAAAGAAAACTACAAAACTTTTTTAATCGATCAATATACCATCTTAAAGAACACATCTTGAAGAACTTTCAGTAATTTTTTTATTGAAAAATATTACATTGTTTAGTGGCAAATGGCCGTCAATAAAATAATGTTTTTATATACGCGGTTTGCGGTGACCAACATTGCGGCGAAGTGGATCAGCCGAAAAAAA
Organism: Ophion slaviceki; assembly: GCA_944452715.1. NCBI lineage: Eukaryota > Metazoa > Arthropoda > Insecta > Hymenoptera > Ichneumonidae > Ophion > Ophion slaviceki. The sequence goes on from OX101790.1 coordinate 43,173,698, forward strand.
AATGCGGATGGATTTAGTCAAATATAAGTATAAACTAGTCTTTAATCGAAGGATTTTAAAAAATATTCATTTTTCACAAAATGGCGGACAGTCAAAGTTAATGGTTCGATTTTAACGGAAAAAAAACGGCCATTTTTTGGCTATAAAACGGCCATTTTTTTTCGAAAAAAAAAAACGAACGATTAAAGACTACCTTTTTATGTATTAAATAAGCCTGCAAAATTTTCAGAAGATCGGTTCATTAGTGTTCGAGTAATCTTGGTCACCGACTTCAGAAATGCCATTTTGAGAAAAACGCGTTTAAAGTTTCAATTTCGGTTTACACGAAGAAAATATTTTTTTTTTGTAAACTTACATAGAGTCATCTATTCCGGGCCCATACAGAAGTATGGGCCCGGATACTTATACTTCAAAAAAATGCAATAAAAAAAATCGATTTTTTCAAAATCGCAAGTGGGGGTAACCCCTTAAACTATAAGAGAAAAATATAAATGCTAATAAAAATGAAGAAATGAGAAAATAATATGATAAAAAGGACTTTCGCTGCATTCCAACGGTGCTATCTTCAACGCTTTAGATATTTACAAAACGCTCTGGGCGATTCGGATATTCGTACAGAGCGATATTTACAACGTTGGTTGTTCTTTTGCAATAAGTGAGTTAGTTCGTGTAGTGAGATAAAGACACGTCGTCTGGTGAGGTGAGAGCTACAGGTGATGCATATTTTTATTATGATATCGTGGTAGCTGCTCTGCTCACGTCGGTGGAGAATGTCCCACGTGGTGGCCAGGTGCGATGACGATTAATCATTTTGGGGATCTCCGAGAGGTGGAAATCTTGATCCAAGGATGCCTTGCGAGAAATTCAATATGGCGTTGAAGTTTGCATCGTTGGAACGCAACGGAAATGAATTTTTATCAGATCGCCAAAGCATCCCTTTGGCAGATTTGGGCTACAAAAAGCACTGAAACGTTTTTGAGGACCCTTTTAAAAAATCTACAACATGAATTGGCAAGAAAATATTTTCGGTAACAATGAAAATTGAAGAAGAAAAGAGAAATTTCTTGAAAAGAAAAGAGAAATTTCGTTGCATTACGACAATGAAAACTTGAACACCGTAATTCAATCTTTGTCACTCGCAGCCCTAGTTCTTGACGGGCTTGAAGTTCGCATCGTTGGAATGTAACGAAAATGATTTTTAATTCCTCATTATTATTAACCAAAATCATACTTTGCAGATTTAGGTTGCAGGTTGCTAAATATGGGTCCTAAAAAATATTGACGTTATTTTCGTAGCTTAAGTCTGCCAAAGAAAATGTGGAAAATAAACAAAAATCGTCGCATTGCAACGAGGCAAACTTCAATATAACGGTTGATTTTCAGTTATATCCGCGAATATTGGCCCGTTATATGCTGCGAATTGCATTGGTTCGTAGATCTTCGTCGTTAGTCGATTTTTTCTTCTATAAATACACATATATACCACCGTTTTTTCACTCTGATGTCATAGCACACGCGTGTATATCGGACGTTACAGTATGTATGTCCATTCTATGCGTATGTATGTCCGCCGAGCATCTTGTTCCGGCCCACTGTAGTGTACGAAGTGTGTATACGTATACACACCCACACCCACACACAATTCGCCCGCATGAGTTTCTTTTAAAGTCTAAGCTTAGCGGTGATTGAATCAAGATCAATGACGGTACGAAAAACTTGGCGTCTATGTGATTCTAATTGTCACTAAAGTAAAATCAAATAAAACGACCAATTATTTGGTGATTTTGCAAGTGGAAATTAGGCTTTCGTTTTATTTTTTTTATTCTCGAGAAATTGGTAGAGTAGTCTACCGGTAGTGCACAGCCTAGGCGTAGATTATTATACTTACTGATAATACATACGATGCATGTATGCGTATACAAAATTTGAAGTTAACGGAGACTTTGTCCTTGGAGTGCCATATTTCAGGTGTTTACATTTTATTTTTTTTAAAGGAAACGAGTAAAGCTTTTTGAGTGCGGTTTTTTCTTGCTTTTATTCATGATATACAGAACGTTAGAAATTTTTTTTTTTTTGAAAAAAAACCAAAATGGCGGCCGTTGCAGCTCCGCGAAAACAGGTCCTCGCATCGCGGGAGGTAAACGGCTGACATCACGGCTCTTTGTTGATCTGAAACACAAATTCAAAGCATATTATCAATCTGTGACTCTTTGGTCATCGAATGACGGATGGGTTTTTCGTTTAGTACAAATTTCGGAAAATGGCGGCAATTAAAAAAAAATCGAATTTTCGCGTTTGTTTTCGCATAAAAAGATAAATAATAAATGCAAAAATGTATCTATCGAAAAAACGATCCGTCATAACGTGAAGACATATTTTCTGAGTATGCTCTCCAAATTTCAGGTCGATATGTTAATTACAGCGGTCAGGAGAATGTCAGCCATTTTAAAAAATGTGTTTTCGAGAAAAACGCGTTTAAAGTTTTGTAATGTGTTTACACAAATGTGTTTATAATTACCGCTAATCGGCAATGCCTGGTCCATAGAGGCATCCCTCCTCCTCTTCTAGCTGCTCATGTTGAGCTCAAATTGATTTTTTGAAAATTTCAAGGACAAAGCCTCCCTTAATCTGTTCAGTAGTTTGTGATAGGGTATCTGACAACAGAGGCCACTTCCGATTTATGTGTGCGTATATGCACAGATGTGTGTGCCAAAAATGTGTGTGTGTTTAAGAAATTCCAACACCTAGTTGGACCTTATTGAAATATCGATTTTTGGTTTTCGATGGATTTTCAAAATATAACGTTTCAAAAATGTTCTACGAAAATTTCGAGTCAATCAATATTCACGAACCGGCGAACTTCGAACGCGCCTTTCTCAAAATTACTTTTTCAAGATCGGTGACCACGATATCTCAAAAATCACTATACCGACCGACTTCAACTTCAAAAGCTTCTTTTACATATTAAGAGACAGTGATTAAACTAGGGATTTTTTTTTCGATGCATGATTTTCTCTTTATCAATGAAAATAGACGGTTTTTTTTCACGGAAAATCGAAACTAACTTTAGTCTGCGGCCATTTTTTTGAAAACCCGATATTTTATTGAATCCTCTGTCCAAGTACTAGATAATTTCATACAAGAACGACGAGGGGACGATGTTTTTTTTATTTCGGATGATTTGTTTCCGAGCCGCAGTGGCCACCGCGCAGGACGTTTTTCGTACAGCAGCTTACACAAACCATTGTAACTACCACGTTTATGAATATTTTTCAATACAAAAACTGCAAATGATACTTAAAACCATACTCTTTAATGAAAAAATAAAAACAAATTTGAAAACTTGCACACGTTTTTCCAGACAAAAATTTAAGAAAATTCCTCTTTTTCTCCAGTCCGGAGCGTTTCCCTAGTAAAAACTGGTTCTTACTGAACACCTCCGTCGCAACTAATTTTTCCCAGTAAAAACTAGAATTTGCTGATAAATAAATTTGAATGTCTCAAAACTCATCGAGCAACAAACAATCCCAAACAAACTTGTTTGGAATAGCAAAAACTAGTTCTAACGAAATTGAGCAGTCGAATTTGTTCGGGTTTGTTTGGGTTTCTAAATATGATTCTAGTTTTCACTAGGAAAAACTAGTTGTAACGAAGGCGCGCAGTCAAAACTAGTTTTTACTAAGCGTGCTTGAAAACTAAAAACGGCTTTTAACTATGACCTTTAAGTTTGCATCGTTGGGACGTTGCAAACTTAAAAAACGTGGTAAAAAATCGTTTTTTCTTATTTCCCAAATTTTCGCAAGCAGATTTGAGCTGCGAAAATCACGCAAAAATTTTTTGGATTCCTATTTCGTGATCTATCAACTAAATCTGTAGAATAACATTATGGATAGCAATTGAAATAAGAATATCGAAAAGAATTTTCTTTGCATCCCAACGCTGCCAACTCCAACCCCATTTTTAACTATGACATGTATATATACGAGGAAAGTTGATTTTGTCAAATATAAAAAAAATGTACTACGCATATCGTGCCAATTACTTTAAGAAGTTGCTTGGTTATTGTCCATTCATATAATTCGTCGGAATAGCATGCGAAAAACCAAAAGCAGATGATTTTTTTTTCTTCAAAAAATATAAAGCCCAAAATCGCGAAAAACGTGGGACTTTTACTAAACGGAAATTCCAGCATATACGAGGACATAATCTGACTTATCGACAGTTGCAGGATAATCCATTCATAACAGGACACCCTGTATACATATATATATATATATATATATATAAACTGAAAAAAAATTCGTTCATCCATCCAAAATTCAGTTGGTTTAACAGAATGTATCTTTAAATACGTTCAACTTGATTTTTGATTGGCATAACAAAACAGTATAGTTGCTGTTAAAATAGTATAGTGGTGTGAACTGTAGCTTATGTAGCATGTCTGAGCAAACTGTTAAATCAACAAAATTTCGAGACAACAAAATGCATTTTGCACATTCAACGATTCTTTTTTCTCAGTGTAAATACACAAATGTGTGCGTGTATGTATACGAACCCGATAGGAATAGTTGGCGTTTGGCGTGCGCGTTATTTTTAAACTGAGAGGCAAGGACCCGACTTCCTATACTTAGTTTCAGTATAAAGAGCATATATCTTCGTCGTGAGAATGAAATACACGGGCGCGTTCACACTTGCATGATCTCGACGCGGCAAGCCACCAGCTACTCGTTACTTCCGTTTTACGCACGAGCGCAACAACGAACCGGCATAAAATTTCGTGCTCCTTGTCATTTCGGAACTTTTGTATCATTGTGCACTCAGTTTTGCTAGTTGGTGGGTATCGCTCTTACTCTTTGGTATGCAACGGGACTACATTTTTTTAAATCTCCTAACCTTTTTTTTGCCAAAATGTAAGACGCCAAGGCAGCCAAACTTATCTTCCAGAATTCTGGTTGGACTAAAAAAATCCAACCTAAAAGATGGATTATGTGAGGTGATGGTCCTACATGTAGATGTATGTGAGGTGATGGCCCTGCATGTAGATGTATGTGAGGTGATGGCCCTGCGTGCAGATGTATGTGAGGTGATGGCCCTGCGTGCAGATGTATGTGAGGTGATGGCCCTGCATGTAGATGTATGTGAGGTGATGGCCCTATATGTAGATGTATGTGAGGTGATGGCCCTGCGTGCAGATGTATATCAGGTGATGGACCTGCGTGCAGATGTATGTGAGGTGATGCTCCAACATGTAGATGTATGTGAGGTGATGGCCCACCATGTAGATGTATGTGAGGTGATGGCCCTTCATGTAGATATATGTGAGGTGATGGCCCTGCATGTAGATGTATGTGAGGTGATGGCCCTGCATGTAGATGTATGTGAGGTGATGGCCCTGCATGTAGATGTATGTGAGGTGATGGCCCTATATGTAGATGCATGTGAGGTGATGGCCCTATATGTAGATGTATGTGAGGTGATGGCCCTATATGTAGATGCATGTGAGGTGATGGCCCTGCATGTAGATGTATGTGAGGTGATGGCCCTATATGTAGATGCATGTGAGGTGATGGCCCTATATGTAGATGTATGTGAGGTGATGGCCCTATATGTAGATGTATGTGAGGTGATGGCCCTACATGTAGATGTATGTGAGGTGATGGTCCTACATGTAGATGTATAAGAGGTGATGGCCCTACATGTAATCACCATAGTTACATCTAACTTAAAAGGGTAAACAAATGTTTGCACATTGATAAGAATAAATAAACAAAGATAATTATTATTGCATCCTCGCGATGCAAACTGCAACGCGTTGACGTTGATGCTCGCGAGGTACTAGCCCGCCGGGCGCAGTGAAGAACTTTTGGACGATTGCCTGACCGGTGACTCTCGGACAATTCGAAGATTTTTTTCGTCGCCCTCCCCTCGATGTTACCTCTCAATGCGAAGCACGGGCGTATATTTTTGACTTGGCATCCCCTACTCTCTTCTCCTGCTCGCTGTGACACTCTCCCGCGCGACACTACGTGGACCGATGTCGTCGATAGACCATTGACCCCGTCGGATCGATGACCAGGACGGGAAGAAAAGAGGAAACGAAAAAAAAAAAATAGGCGGACGCAAAAGCATCGGGACGAGAATCGAATCGATCTTAACCGACACGACCCTTCTTCGGAAGCTCCAATAATGGACCCTCAAGACGAAATGACACGCTGAGAAATTTCGCCACCTCTCGTGTCGCACTGCTCCATCGGATTTGACGACGTAACGCCTTACCCCACCGTCAGATTTCCCCCCGCGTGACGTGCACGATATATGCTCCGTCGCAGATATCGATAGTTTTCGCAAATTTTCCCACTCAATTCCATTTTCCAACGAATGCAACGGTTCGAGGGTCAAAACGCGTGTTTCTATAGTGGCTAGATCGAGTTGCTCTTCGTTTTGCGATTAGCCCGATCGAAAGTTCATTTCCCAAACTTTTTCTGTCAGTGTCCCGTGGCGAATTGACCCGTCATTTTTGTTTTGTTCAAAGGCACAAAGAGCCGGGATTTCCAGGCCCTGGTTCCAGTGATTAAGTAGATTGTGAAAATTTCGATCGATTCGGACCAGCCGTTTTTGAGATAAGTTTCGAAAACTTTTCTGTCATTTCGTCCTATCAAAGCCCTCCCATTTTCTCGTGGTCGTCCTCCCCAAATTTGCGCACACGAATTAACAGCCAATTAATTTATGATGTTGAAGTTTGTATCGTTGGAATGCAACGAGAGTTAATTCTTCTAAATTAAGTATGTCTTTCCGGCCGATATGGGCCGTGAAAAACAGACAAATATTTTTACGTATTAGAGATTCACGACCTCAATTGGCAAAATGAAGATTTTGGATAAAGATGAAAATTAAAAAATTAAAAATGAAGGAAAAAATGTTGCATTTCAACGAAGCAACCCAGGTAGGAATTGACGATGAAAAAAGGGATCGCCAACCCAAGTAGGAATTGACGATGAAAAAAGGGCTCGCCAAGCTCTGAAACAAGGCTCACATTTTTTAATTCAGGCTGAGCACCAGCCTGATTTCAGGCCTAGCTGAACCTCTGAATGATAACGCGGTTTCAGGCTCTTGCACACAGGCTTGACCAAAGGCTGGTAGAAAAGCCTGTACTAAGCCTGAAACGACGAAACAACAAGGCTCAAAACGAGCCTTAATGAAGCCTTCACGAGCATTTATGACCAGGCTTTTCCCAAACTCTTCCCGAGGCTATAAGAGGCCTGTTTTTAGTTTTCTATATTCTACATTGGGATAAATTTAATAAATTTGTAAAGAATTCATTTGATTTATTATATGTATTTATTATTTGTTATATTATTTGTTACAAAATATATATAAAAAATATTTTTAAAAACAATACTTTATTTTATTGCGTACTTTTATTTTCGTATATACTTTTTTGTGTACCTCATAAATATCGATAAGAGTATATGTTTAAATATTCTGAGCTGCCTTCTTCGCTTTCGTTTTTCGTGCCTTCGCACCCGACAAATTTATTGCTAAATTTTTTTTCATAAAAGTACAGAAAAAATATTATTTTAAACTTATTTTATTTTATCACAACCTGAAACAAGCCTGCATCCAGCCTTGATTTTTCGGCCTCAAAATTCACCGGCTGAATAAAGCTTGAAATAACCCTGAGTTTAGGCTAAGCAGCCAGTCTTAGTTCCAGGCTGCTCCAAACGTTGCAATGAAACCTGGGCTAGGTCTGTCTCACTCAGGCTCGCTGAAACAAAGCTCGCACAAGCTTGTTTCCATCGTCAGCCTTTTAATTTCCTACCTGGGAAGCTTTATCGTTGCATTAATTTTCGCGGCAATAACGTGGAAAAGGAAATAATTATTACGACTATATGCATCAAGGATGAGAACTAAGCCTGGCAAATGAACAATTCACGAATCAAAACTATACCACCGCATATGGAGGTTCGATTTTAGCGTTCGTTTTTTTTCCGCTAATGGCTTCACATACGATAAATGGGCGAGTAGGCCATTAGCATCTGGTCCTTCGGACTCGCACGTGGGTACATCAAAGAGTTACGTCTCTCCCGTTCTTTTTTTGTTTTAACTTATTTCTAGTCTCTCTACCCTATGTTGAATTTTTCAAGTTGAAATTCACCAATAAGGCATCCCTTCGGATCTGCATCCCTCACTCCCCATTCCCGTGCGTTCTCCTCTTGCACTTGTGTGCTTTGCTCCTGTAAACTGCACGGAGCTTCTCCGTGCAATTCCCATCTCCCTCTTCTGCCCCTGACTCTCGCTCTCTCTCTCTCTCTCTCTCTCTCTCTCTCTCTCTCTCTCTCTCTCTCTCTCTCTCTCGCTCTCTCTCTCTCTCTCTCTCTCTCTCTCTCTCTCTCTCTCTCTCTCTCTCTCTCTCTCTCTCTCTCTCTCTCTCTCCCTCTTTCATTCTACCACCACGCTGCCGTTGCTAATGGATTCAGCCGAGGGATAGCTAAATTTTACGAGAATAATTTGCGCTTTATTAATAATGAACCGGTACTATCTCTCGCTCCATCCCCTCCTTCGCCTCCATTGGATTAGTACTCAATTTACCCCCCTGCGGAAAATACATCGCGCACAAGGTCTCGCGCGGAGATCATCGCCCTCTCGATATACGAAGCTCGGGGATGCATCCGTTTAAAAAATAGTTGCTGAAAACTCTGTTAGAACATGTGCTGCTTCAGCTCGATAAAAATATAAACGAGCGAAAAAGTGATTTGCTACTGGAGATATATCCCGCTTTTCGAATACAGGCTAATTGTTATGGAAAATGAAGAAGAAATAGCATATTTGAAAGATCTTCGCTATTATTTTTACAATTATTGTTTGGAAAATTATTATTATTATCGGGAATTCCAGATAACAATAATAATATAATAATAATATCATCATTCAGTGTTGTTGATATTATTATCATCATTATTATTGTGAGCCTAATTTGAAAAATCATTACTTTGAAAGAAAATCATAAATAGTGATAATAATAATAATCGTCACGGTAGTTGTAATTGTTATTATTTGGTGTGATTGTTTTACTATTATCATCTTCATTATTATCTATTACTATTCACTATTTACTATTATTATTATTAAAATTATTATTATTTTATAATCTTTATCGTTATCAGCAATCGCCAATAACAGTATGAATGATGATTATAATGATTGCAACTGTTGTTATTGTTTTTGCAGCATCATTTAGCATCGTCGTATTTTCTATTATCTTCATTATTATTAGCACCATTATTATAATTTTTGTTTCAAAAATCATTATCACTATCAGAAATCACGAATAAAAATAATAATTACCACTGTTATTATTGTTATGATCGTTATTTCGTGTTACTATTTTTATCATTTTCATTATTATTATTATTACTGTTCTTTTTATTGTTATCATTAGTCTTTTTTAGTATTTTTTTTCTCATATTCTTTCGTCTGCCTTCGTATGACTAACTTTTACCCCACACTTGTCACTTCACTATTTCCGGTCGCTCAAAGAGCCCAGAGGGCTGCACAGCCGCTCGTTTCCCAATGCACATCCGCACGAGGGCGCAGGGAAACTGCGAAAATCCTGCGGCGATACAGGCAGTTACATTTTTATTGAGTTTCTGTTGCGTTGTCATCGGAAACCCAGACCATCTGCCGTTCGCTATTGCATTGAATTATTTGCATCGTTGGGATGCAACGATTTATATGTTCATTTCGTTATTTTTATTATTTTCCAAAAGTTACTTTGCGGTCAGAGATCGTAAATCTCTAATAAGGATACGTAAAAAAATGGAACTGATCGAAACAAGTTCTGCCTAAAAAAATTGAGAAAATTTAAAAAAAAAACGAGAAAAAAACCCAATGGTACAAACGAGTACAAACGATTCTCTTTGCAATCGCATTAATCAAAATGCTGTAAATGGGTTGCGGCAAATTTTTCCTTGCCCCCATATTTGTTTCCACCTTAGGGTCCAAACGGAATTAACGGTGGTACAATCGGGTACAAACCGAGTACAAACGAATGCAAGACAAAAAATAACATTTTTTCAAAGTCGGTTGTCAACTTCACATAGTTGTGATTTTCATAACCAAAATCGGCAGAAAAAAATATTTTAGGTATTTAACGCGGTCCTCTAGTTTCTCGGCTGTTTTTTACGGCTTTTTCAATAATTTTTTACGGGCAAAGCATCGAAATAATCAATCTCATTGTTTTTGCATAATCTTTATTAACATTTAAATAAGCTTTACAAATTTTTTGAAGTCAAAATATATAATAGAATAAACGTTATAGTGGCCGACAGGAAGACATCAAGTAAAAGAGGTGCTTGACGGTGACCAAGATTGCGGCTGTTCTGCTTATCTGAAATCAAATAACCAAACGGCATTTTAATCTTCATATTTAAGACTAGCGATTGAACTAGAGTGAATTCTAAATTACAAAAATTTACTTTTTTATACACTTTTGAAAATTACATTCTATTTTTTTACTCATTTTTTCTTAAGTTTTTCGCTCGTACAAAAAAAAACTATCGAAGCAATCATGATAATCCTAGTTCAATCGCTGGCTTATAACATATTAAAGATGCTGTATAAATTTGAACAAAATCGGTGCCGTAGTTTCTGAAATATCGTGGTCACCGTTTCGAAAAATGGTGTTTCGAGAAAAACGCGTTTGAAAGTATACCTGCTCCGTATACCTGCTCCGTTCCAGGGCCGTACCTTGTGAATCACTTCGAATATCGAAAAATCCTTTGGCACACATTTTCTACACATGTTGTAGATGTGATTTATGAAAGAAAAATCGATTTTTTCGACCCGAGAAACTAGAGGATCGCCTTACAGAATTTTACGATGCATGGTGTTTAATTTAATTTTTTAAGTGTTTAAATTAATTTTTCAGATTGCCAAAGCACATTTTTTTTGACGGACTTGAGCTACAAAAAGCACACAAACGTTTCTGAGAATTCTTTTAAAAAAATCTACAACATGAATTGTCAAGAAAATATTTTTGATAATGCAAATGAAAGAAGAAAAAAGAATTTTCGTTGCATTCCAACGATGCAAACTTCAACACCGTCGAATTTCGTCTCCAAACGGTCACCCATCGAAGTATCGGCCGGCGCTGATATGGAAGATTGCCGAAGCCGCGCGTGTAATACGCTCGATTGTCGATCTTATAATCATTCGAATCGTTTATATTATAAATTCCGATCGAGGATCCGAATTACGTAAAAAAATTCCCCACCATTCGTACACGCGCGATAAATTCCACGAGTCTCAAAGTTCCTCATACACTATACCCCGTTATAAATATCTTCGGCAAATTATTATTCAATGTTATTCACGTCATAAAGCTCGACACCTGTTATTCCTACGTCTTCACGTACATGCATTATTTATTCGAGATCCAATATCGCACGAGAGATTATCGACTCTCGGAATTTTAAGAGAGCGAGGGAGAGAGAGAGCTCTCGGCGGGGGGCCGCAGGGTAGATTAATAAGTATGGGGCGTTCCACTCCAAGCGGCGCACCACGTGGCTCGTTCCACTGCTCTACGTTTTCTCATCAGCATGGCTGTTACGCATACAGAAAACAGGGCAAACCGGGAAAACCCGGGGAATTCCTTCCTTCCTGGAATAATCAGGAAAAAGTCAGGGAATTTTTTTAATTCTCTGGAATTTTTCCAGAATTTACTTTTCGCAAAAATTACGAAAAATGAAACCGACTTGAAAAAAAACTGAAAACTATAAAAATAAACATTTTTAATATTTATATTATCCATTATATACAAAAACAATGATGTCAGTGCCAAACATTGAAAATTTCAAAAACTAAAAACTAATTTATTCTACAGCTCTATACATTTGCGTTCGGTTTTCCGATACATAACCACACAATTATTATTGTGGATAAGTGTTTATATTTATTTTATACTTATTGGCACCGGCATAAAACATTCTGTTCATAGGAAAGAGCAGGTTCTGTATTTGCTTTTGATGTATTTTTTTTTACTTTAAAGTGTTTAAATTATTGTTCGAATTTCAGTTTATTTTTTATTTAAATTTTAATTGTTAAGATTTCCATATATTTGATGTTAAAAAAATGATCTTCACTTGACCCCAATCTCCCTGGAATATTTGCAAAACCTGTGTCGAAAAGCCGGAAAATTCAGGGAATTTCGAGTCAATAATGCATAACACCCATGATCTGGAATTTTATTATTTTTTACGATGGACCATAATAACCTTATGCTCATGACAAAGGGAGAGAGGGATTACTGTCTAGAAATCCACACTTTATAAAAAATGCGAATTTCCCACATCTCGCATTCATCATGTCAAAGAATGCATCGTTAGAATGCAACGATTTTTCCTGATTTTTTTTAATTAATTTTTTTTAATCTCATAGAAGTTGAAACGAGTAAAGTGAAAGCCTGTTACATAATGAAGTGCATCTTCGAGATCCAATAAAAAATCAATTCTTTTTAATTGTTCAAATTCGTTTTTTGCAATGCAGCCTATGAAATTCTCTCAACCGTTTTTCTAGTATCGAAATTCGCATCGCGGGGATGCAATGAAGATATATTTTTTTCTCGTATTCCCGTATTCTTTCCAGCACATTTAGGCTACGAAAGTCACCGAAACATTTTTCAAAATCCTTATTGATAATGTATAACCAAAAGCTGCAAAAAAAAAGATTTCAGATAAAAACAAAAAATTTTAAATGACAAAATCAAAGAAGAATCCGTTGCACCCCAACGATCCAAAATTCAACACCATCCATTTCCACGTATTCTTATTAGAGATTTACGGTCTTAATTTGCAAAAAAAGGCTTTGGATAACAATAAATATAAAAAATGAAAAATGAAAACAAAAAAATCCTTGCATTCCGACGATGCAAACTTCGATGTTATCGTACGTACACGCATTTTGTGTATAAACTTACATTGTGGTGACAGTTTGTGCCACAAAGCGAATTCGCTCATCGGCCGGATTTACGTTTCAATCCCGAGGATCTGGAACGTCACACTTCGGTCGTACGCACCCGGATCTGGATATACGCGTCATACCTGTGAGAGTTGATCCTGCATGGCCTACGGTACTGCGTGTGGGACACTGCGCACTGGTAGATCTCTTGATCCCCGTCACCCCCTTTCCCTATATATATAGTAACATACGTTCCTAAAATCGCGAGAGTGCTGATAGCCAACGTCACATGGATAATACGGGCTTAAAATCACCTATATATATATATATATATATATATATATATATATATATATATATATATATATATATATATATCGCACGCCGTACATCGCTGGTGACTCTCCTCTCGCTTTCCGACACTGACCTCGCCAATTTTCGAATTACCCGGCCCTCGCAGCTTCCAAGGGGTGACTTTCGTAACAGCATCCACCTCTTCCTCTTATCGCTTTGCGAGCCTCCCGTCGATTCGACTAAATCCTTATTATACGAGCGGCATGCACGCACTGTGCGGCACCATTGTACGCACGGACTTTGAACGGTGGTTATAATTTTCCTTCCGTTCGTATATTTTTATTTATGATGTTGAAGTTTGCATCGTTGGAATGCAACGAAAGTTCTTTTTTACATTTTATGTTTCATATTTCTATCGTCGTAGATCTTTGTTTTTATAGATTTATATTGCAGATCGGCAAATAAATATCTCGAAAAATGGTTGAAGAATTTTTGTAAAGAAAGTTCGCCAAAGGAAATTAAAGGAATTCGGAAATATTATTTTTTCGTTGCGTTCCAACGATGCAAACTTCAACATCATTTTTATTTCTCATTTTTCTTGGGTGTTATACACGAGTCGTTCAATGAAAACCAGTATGACTCGGCATCGAATGATTTTTGCGGTAGACGACGTGACTTACGAGGAATATCACTTTGGTGTCCTTCTCCGATTTTGTTGAAACTTTTTCGTTTTAGAGACGCGTATTTTTTTTACCGGTGGAAAAACGGTTTTAAGGCGCGAAACGCACCCTCAAAAGTAGGGGTGTTTTTCGTCTTTCGTCGATAACGTTATCGTTCTCATCTCCAATGTACAGTACACAAAAAAATAAACATTGTTGCAATTTGAAATTTTTTAACATCTCGTACTGTTAAAACGTTATCGACGAAAAACATCCCCATTTTGAGGGTGCGTTTCGCTCCTTAAAACCGTTTTTCCGCAGGTAAAAAAAATACGTGTCTGTTAGTTCTTGATACTCTTCCAGATAAAAAAGTTTCAACAAAATCGGAGGAGGACACGAAAGTGATGTTCCTTGTTAGGTGCTGTCATTCCTAAGTGAAGAAAAAAAGTCGAGCTGTTGCATGCCAGTCGGAACAGAAGTTTGGTGCAATTTAACTTACGATTCGCGTAATTGCAAGTTGTGAGGCGAGTTGTTATTATTAATGTTATTATTGTTAGTATCGTCATGGTCAATGTGCTCGTGATGATCGTCGTTTTCATAATAATAAGGATTAATAAGGACGAATAATAATGATTATCATGATAATTATAATAACAAGAACAATAATGATAATAATGGTGATAATTATAATGTGGTCATAAAAATTAATGTAAGTAATAAGTGATAATAATAAATATAATAATAACGATAAT
>OX101790.1:43188556-43252346 GCA_944452715.1 Ophion slaviceki
GTAGCTTAGAGAAAACGAGATTTTTTTGTTTCAATTGGTGCTGCTTATTGCTGTGGTGTCTACATTAAGTGCATACAAATTTGTGTTCGCTGTGAACGAAAAAAGAATAATAATAATAATAATAATAATAATATATATATATATATATATATATATATATATTTCAAATCACCGCAGACGATAAAAAGTTTCACCGATCTTTCGACATAAAATGTTATTCGTGTAGAGAGGGGATTATGTCCCCGCGTGACACAAAACGGATTGTTTTTTTTTCACCTATTCCCTTCCCCCTATTCAACCCCGGAAAAATTCATCGGACATGGGCGTAGCGACGAGTTTGTGGTTCAACGCGAGTGCCTCGTGACCTCACATTTTTGTATAAAAAGCAAAATGAAATGAAAAAAAGAAACGGTTAATTTACTGGTAAAGATAACGACTTCTGAATCTATGGAAAAATAATAGATCAGTTATGAAAATACAGGGGAAGAAATGGAAAAAAAAACACAACCGCGATAAAATGTTTAATTGCCTTTAAGGCCTTAGGCCACAGTAACGGGTATAAACTCATGTGCGAATCTAACATTTTTTTCGTATGAAAAAGTGATTGACTCATAAAATTAAATACACATCTATTTAGTATAAATACCAAGCTGTTAGAAAATATATTTTTTTTTCGATGTACAAAATGGCCGACTACTCAAAACTTCTCGAAACAGCTTTTTTCTAATTGGCGTGACAAGTAACTCCAACAATTTTCACTCAATTTACTTCAAACTTAAATGTTACGTTCCTAATTGCATTTCGCAGAGAAGAACGTATGGAATTTCTGATTACACGAAAAATTTCCATTTTATGAGCAGTTTATGAGCGGTTATAACGAATATTTCACTGAAAAATTCATTTCTTGAGTTTCACTACTACCTGCAACTTTTATCAACTTTTATCAACCTATCAACTTAATACCCACAACTTTTTGAATGAAACAATATTTTTTAAATTCCGTACTTACTTCTCTAGGTATTCTAATATAGATTGACGAGAATTTTTGTTTTTTGTTCTAGGCCAAAAATTGTGGCTCCTAAATGTCACGCCGCGAAGCGCCTAAAAAAAGACAACAAAAGAAAATATTAGTAGTCGGCCATTTTGTAAATCGAAAAAAAAATTCTAACAGCTTGATATTCATACTAAATAGATGTGTAATTAATTTTATGAGTGAATCACTTTTTCATACGAAAAAAAATGGTTAAATTCGCACATTTTTTTATACCCGGTACTGTGGCCCAAGGCCTTAATTTCGATGGGTCCAAGTTCTTTTGTGAATTTTTTTCACGTCAATGAAAGTCTTTAAAAATTTCTTTAGCCCCCTACCAGGCGGCTAAAGAAAAGCATCAAAAGTGTGAATGTTTGGAATTCGATTTAAAAAAAAATAATTTTGGAATCTTCCATAAACGCAACCTTTTTTTTTCTTTTCTCAAACTCACCACGCGACTATTGCGCGTGTTTTATCGTACGCAAACGAAAAAGTGCCCGTAACTAAATCACACCCTCCCCCTCCCGCCTCGAGTCCACGTGTACAACGCGTAACTTTTGTTTCGTTCTTCTCTTCCTCCATTCAACCCTCTGCCCCGGTGCTCCACGATGCATCGCGAGCCCCAGCGCATAGCGCGTAAAAAAAAGAAAAAAGGAATAATAAAAAAAGACGAAAAAAAAAAACAACCGCACAGAAAGGAGAAGTAGTTGCGAACGATCGTGACGTCGCGATAATATGCCTCGCAAATCGTGGGCGACAGTCGAGACCGCGCGACCCCCCGATCGCGACGAGGGTGCACAGCGTTAACCTACGTATTCACCTGTACACAGCCGCTTCCAACCGCAGTGGAGAGGCCCAAGCCTCGACATGCGCAACCCCTTAAACCTATTCGCTATTCGAGCCCCTTTGCCTCGCAACGCCCACACAATAAACACGGAAAGACGATGCGTGTTCCGAACAAAAAAAGGATGACGAAAAAAAAGGAGCAAAAATCTGCATCGTTCTTCTATGCGTTCTCGAGTACGCGGCTCGCCCTTTCCACGATTTATATAAAGGGTGTCTCAAAATGATCTGACATTTAAAATTACGCGCTGTTTCCCATGTAGGTTTCGCCAATCGAACCGTAACGGCCAATACTTGGACCAATGTTGGCGGGACGATGATCGATTAGCCAATTGTACGCCAATGCTCGGCTGAGTATTGACTAGCCAACATTGGTTTGCTGATACGAGGCCAATGTTCGGCCAAATATAGACTCGCTCGCCAAATATAGCATTGGCTTGTCGATACGAGGCCGATGTTTGGCGAAGGATAGACTCGCCAATCATTGGTTTGCCGATACGCGGCCAATGTTCGGCCAAACGTAGACTCGCTAATCATTGGCTTGTCGATACGAGGCCGATGTTTGGTGAAGTATAGACTGGCCAATCATTGGTTTGCCAATACGAGGCCAATGTTCGGCCAAGTATAGACTTGTTCATTATTGGTTTATCGTTATGAGGCCGATGTTTGGCAAAGTATAGACTCGCCAATCATTGGTTTGCCGATACGAGGACAATGTTCGGCCCAATATAGGCTCTCTAATCATTGGCTTATCGATACGAGGTCGATGTTTGGCGAAGGATAGACTCGCCAATCATGTTTTTACCGATACGACGCCAATGTTCGGCCGAGTAACGCATGATCGAACCGCAATTCGTATATTGACGATTCATTGTTTCGCGTTGAAATCATTGAGAGACGAAATAAATACTTTTTACTAGTCCATTGGACATTATTCTTAACAAATATACTACCAAATCAATGCACTCATTGTTGGCCGATTCTCGAACGAGCTCATACGCGATATTCTGCCGATTTTTATGAACCATCCTACACTGACAGAAAAATTCTATTAATATTAACTAACCGCGTCTATTTATTTATTTTTTATTTGAATTAACTAGATTTTTCGTGAAATCAAATTTTTCCTATTGCATTCCATTATTGGAATTATTCATTTTAAATATATTTATTTATTCAAAGTAAACTTGAACTAATGAACTAATGGTCTGTCTTTATTGCAACACACATATTAACGGGTTGTGGGGGTAGAGAAGGTGGAGAGAGAAGAATTATATATATAGGTTAGGTTTGAAAATTCTATAACATGTCATTCGATAATACTCTCTAATTATCACAATGATATTAACTAATCGATATAGTTTATGTCAACAAATAATGATCAGAATCCATTTGGTATCTTATGCCATATCTGCGATTCAAATGTTACAAGCACTCGGTAGCATAGGGGCAGCGTGTTTGGCTATGAGTAGGGAAGTTCAAGGTTCGAGCCCCATTATGGGGTGAAATATTTTCTTCGAACTAATCATTTCGAAATACCAGGTAATGACGAATTACAATACAAAAATAATTAATTTTTTTTTTTGGCGGTGCAGGCCCAATTTTGGTGATCTATATTGGGTCACAATTATCCGCCAAGACTCGGTCGATAATCGGGCCAAGCTCGAGTGCCAATGATGGCAACCTTGAGGGGGCTTATTGTTGGCCGATTCTCGAATGAACTCCTACGCGATGCTCGGCCGATTCTCATAAGCCATGCTAGGGCCAATATTGATTGCGAATATCGGGCCGCTCTTATCATCCAAGGCTCGGTCGATGATCGGGCCAAGCTCGAGTGCCAATGTTGGCAAGCTTGGCGTCGAGCATCGGCCAATCATTGGCCACTACCGATCATCCTACATGGGTTTTTTTTTGTGGCGAACATAGAGTACTAATCATTGATAATTGGCATCAGGAGGTATCAAGGGTTAGTCATGGAGAATCACACGATCGAGCAACGTATAGAAATTTCGAAAAATCACTACGAAAATGGTGAACATTTTGTAGAGACGGTTCGAAAAGTCCGCATATTTTTTAGCCATCATACCGCACTATTTGCAACACTGGTGAATTTAAGGCGTTACCCCCACTTGTAGCGCAAAAAAGGCCTTTTTTATGATTTTCTTTAAAGAAAACTACAAAACTTTTTTAATCGATCAATATACCATCTTAAAGAACACATCTTGAAGAACTTTCAGTAATTTTTTTAATGAAAAATATTACATTGTTTAGTGGCAAATGGCCGTCAATGAAATAATGTTTTTATATACACGGTTTGCGGTGACCAACATTGCGGCGAAGTGGATCATCTGAAAAAAAAAATGCGGATGGATTTAGTCAAATATAAGTATAAACTAGTCTTTAATCGAAGGATTTTTAAAAATATTCATTTTTCACAAAATGGCGGACAGTCAAAGTTAATGGTTCGATTTTAACGAAAAAAAAACGGCCGTTTTTTGGCTATAAAACGGCAATTTTTTTTTCGAAAAAAAAATCGAACGATCAAAGACTACATTTTTATGTATTAAATAAGCCTGCAAAATTTCAAGAAGATCGGTTCATTAGTGTTCGAATAATCTTGGTCACCGACTTCAGAAATGCCATTTTGAGAAAAACGCGTTTTAAGTTTCAATTTCAGTTTACACGAAGAAAATATTTTTTTTCGTAAACTTACATAGAGTCATCTATTCCGGGCATAAAAAAAACTGCACTTCAAATTGCACTTCAAAAAATGCAATAAAAAAAAATCGATTTTTTCAAAATCGCAAGTGGGGGTAACCCCTTAAACGCCGGAGAAACTCTAAAGAGTATCGCTTCTTGGTCTGTGGTTAAGATCAAAGTGTAGTATCTGTTCTTATCAGTTGAATATCTGATATTCTCTCCATGGATATTCCATTGGATATTACATTGGATATCTGATATTCTCTCCATTATTATCGTGGATGATCATTCTAATGCGCACTTTTTATTTAAGATCAAAACAAATGAAAAACTTTCAATTATTAATATATTCTTTTGATTGCAATGAACATTTATATCATCGAACATTATATTTTTATTCGACCGGAGACTAAATGAGTTCCTACCGATAACGCCTGTACTTTGTGGCAAAAAAATACCATTATTTCGGATCCATATTGTTGATACTTCAATCATGATATCCACTTGTCTCTATCTTAAACTAGTTGCATGATATCGCACTTTTGATATTGTACGGAGTACGAAAATGTTACGTCTAATGGCATATTCGTTTTGATGCAGTGAATAAATAATCCATTCTATTGATTAAATTTTTGCACGAAATGAAAATTGTTGTTGCAATCGCTTAAATATTTCATCCATACATCCACAGATTGTATATAGAATGATTTCAATAGATTATCATTTTATTTTAAGGATAATGGAGATATGGAGAGAACAGAAGAGATTTTCACATAAAATAATATGTTATTAAAATCAATCACTTCCCAATATTTTATAGTATTGTAACAATGTCATATATCGGTGGCACTCCGTCATCAGACATTTATTTGGGTCAACCAGTGTATTTTTTTTATTCAAGTGTTTTTTTTCTCAGTGCACACATAACCTCCATGTTTGCACCTTATATTAAAATTAAAATATTCGTTATTAATAAATTAAATTGTTAGGTCATTTTGAGACACCCTTTATATATGTATGATCGTGCCGGACACGCTCGAGGGGTTGATTCCGGAAGGGCTCCGTGGCGAGGCGACGTCGCGCGTGGTTCGAAACGACGTGTGGAACGGCGTCTCGAGAGCCCCCAAGCCTCGACCCCCTTAACCCCTGTCTACGACTGTATACACGCATATACATATATATATATATATAATTTTGGAAATATTTATTTTCGACGACAGTCCTCAAAACAGCCGGATCTGCTGATTACATAGATATAACGGCTTCAAAATATCCGTTTCATATATATATATATATATATATATATATATATATATATATATATATGTGTGTGTGTGTGTGTGTGTGTGTGTGTGTGTGTGTGTGTGTGTGTGTGTGTGTGTGTGTGTGTGTGTGTGTGTGTGTGTGTGTGTGTGTGTGTGTGTGTGTGTGTGTGTGTGTGTGTGTGTATATGTATATATGTATGTATGTATGTATGTATGTATGTATGTATATGTTCATGTGCCTGTGTATGTGGGTAGATCAAGAAAGATGAATGAAGCGGAATGCGTGCTGGCTATCGCGGAACACGGGCCGCCGTGTCAGAGCACCGGGAGCTTTCGTGACCTCACGCCGAGGGTGCTCAACCCCTTGTCATTTTATCGTCGCGTCATCGTAAAATTTCGAAATTTAATGAGGCTTGAGAGTTTCTTCGACTGGTGTTGAGAATAGTGATGAGTTTTTTTTTCAATAGAGAAGGACGTCAAGTCGAATTTCTACCCGTGCGTCTACACTATTGCCGATTGTAATGAAAAGTGGAAAAACCGAAGAAAACATACGATTTTTATTTGACATGACGTTATGTACATCACTATAGTACATCGATTTTATATAAGGGTGATTAACTCGAAATGATCCCTTTGCAGAACAACGAAATTTATATCCAAAAATATTTCATTTTTCCATTTAAAAATTGCAATTGACTTCACTTCTAACCGATATAATATAATTCCCTGTGGATCGCACTGATTTTTCAGTTTTGAGAGATTGATCACGATCGAAAGAATTCGTAGGGTCAAAGGAATGTAAACCTTTGAGAATGTAAAATTGAGAAAACGGTTACAAAATTTCGTTATTTATTGTTATATACTTGTGCTCATAATTTTTTTATTTACCAAGGAGGAATTAAATAAATGTCCAATGGTTTCAAGGAATGTTTTTGAGTTTTTAGTACCTCTTTCACTTGCTAGTGTACATGAAGTCTGGACAGTTACACTCCAGAGGAATACTTTTCATACTCAAAATACAGAAAGAAAGGAAAAAAAGGACGAGGACTCATCTGCCAAATCTGTTTTGTGGGCAGATTTCGAAATATTTCAAACTGTTGTATTCCAAAAAAACCTGCAAAGCAATCGAATATCATCTATTAAGAACGTCCGGTTACATGCAAAATGATCATTTCGGGAGAATCACCCATAAAATAAATTGTGTTCGTTTGGCGTTCGGAATTTTGAATATTAAGGGGTGAGGCCACTCTAGAGGCCAAAAAATTAGGTTTTTTGGGTTTTTTTTTCAGAAAAACTACAGAATAAATCGAGATTACAAAAAAGGGTGTTTATCATACATATCAGTGACTGTATACTATAATTTCTTGAAGCGTTTAATTTAAAAATGGTGGCTGTGCAGCGTTTATCTCAAAATTGCATTTTTTAAGTTGGCCGGATACATAACTCAGACAATTTTCAACCGATTCACTTGAAATGTTGAATATATCTTGAAAAATACATTGTCTATGGAAGTACGTAGGATTTTTTTTTATATTGTATAGTTCATTTGTTATTAATAATTATCTGACGATTTTTTAGGCCAATTCTTGGAAAGTGGAAAATACAGTCACCGATATGTATGACACCCTTTCTTGTCATCTCGATTTATTTTGTAGTTTTTCCAAAAAAAAAATCCCCAAAAAGCCTATTTTTTCAGCCTCTAGAGTGGCCTAAGGCCTTAAATATGTGTATGTGTAAAAGCAAAAAAAGGCAGAAGCTCCACGGTTCAGTTTTATTATTTGAAATGCCTGATAACGTTGAAATTGATCGTTACAATGCAACGATTTTTTGTTCATTTTTTATTTCTCTATTTCTGTGCCTATGCAAAGCCTGCCTTTTGGCTAACTAAGGTCTTACGATTACTCTTATTTGTTGTAAATTTCTCATAAGAAGCGTAAAAACGTTTGAGTGATTTACACAGGCAAAAAAGTTATCCATTAAAAAGAATTACTTTTCGTTGCATCCCAACGATACAAACTTCCACATCATAATGCCTGGTGGCTTACACAAGGTTTGAGGGAGATGCTAAGAGTTTCGAAGATATACGTGAAGAAGAGAACAAGCTTGAGGTGAACCCAAAAGAAACAAAGGTCTTGATATTGAAGAAAGGGGGAAGATAAAAGAAAAAGACAGGATGGAAGTTCAACGGACGCAGCCAGCCAGTTGCGACGCCAGCTAACGATGATGAAAACTGTCGCTACTGAGTTACAGAATCCCGCTACCGACTGATAGAGGAGGAGGCCCGAAAGGCGATAAATGAGGCATGGGGAATCGCAAATAGAGCGAGGATATGCGGATTGAGAGAAAGTTTACGGATAACGGAAACGATAGCAAGCAGCCCGACTGCTATATGGAGTAGAGGTTTGGGTATGGAAAAGGCGGGCGAACATAAAGCGAATGCACCAACATGACGATGGGACAGAGAAGGAACACGCCTGATTATATTTGGAAAATGAAAGCAGGATGCAAGGAAATAGGGATTGTGATGGAAAAACGAGCGGCGGATTATTTCGGAAAGATCATGGAAAAGGAAGTGGAGCGTTGGCCCGAGTAATGTTTCAGGGAAGGAGCGAGAGGGATGCAAAACGGAAACGCGACCAAATGGGGGAAATAAGGGAAAGAAGCCGTGAACCACGAGGGAGAGGAACAGATAGGAGGCACACTAAGGAGAAGTAACAAACAGGAATGAGGGATAATGACAGGAAAGGCAGTGCAAAATATGACAGATCGGGCAATACAGAGGAACTGGCAGAACATCGAGAGATCAGGACACTGCATAGAATATAAAGACAGGAAGAAAGATGGGGGATGGATGACATTGAAGTTTGCATCGTTAGAATGCAACGATGTTTTTGTTATTTCTTTATTTTTATTATTATTCGAAACCTTTTTCTTCACAACTAGAGGTCGTAAATCTATAATAAAAGTACGTAAAAATGAAATTTCATTAAGGCGTTACCCCCACTTGTAGCGCAAAAAAAGGCCTTTTTCATGAATTTTTTTAAAGAAAACTACAAAACTTTTTTAATCGATCAATATACCATCTTAAAGAACACATCTTGAAGAACTTTCAGTAATTTTTTTATTGAAAAATATTACATTGTTTAGTGGCAAATGGCCGTCAATGAAATAATGTTTTTATATACACGGTTTGCGGTGACCAACATTGCGGCGAAGTGGATCATCTGAAAAAAAAAATGCGGATGGATTTAGTCAAATATAAGTATAAACTAGTCTTTAATCGAAGGATTTTAAAAAATATTCATTTTTCACAAAATGGCGGACAGTCAAAGTTAATGGGTCGATTTTAACGAAAAAAACGGCCGTTTTTTGGCTACAAAACGGCCATTTTTTTTTTCGAAAAAAACAAATCGAACGATTAAAGACTACATTTTTATGTATTAAATAAGCCTGCAAAATTTCAAGAAGATCGGTTCATTAGTGTTCGAGTAATCTTGGTCACCGACTTCAGAAATGCCATTTTGAGAAAAACGCGTTTAAAGTTTCGATTTCAGTTTACACGAAGAAAATATTTTTTTTTGTAAACTTACATAGAGTCATCTATTCCGGGCATAAGAAAAACTGCACTTCAAAAAAATGCAATAAAAAAAATCGATTTTTTCAAAATCGCAAGTGGGGGTAACCCCATAATAAAAAAATAACAAAATTTCGGTGCGTTTCAACGATGGAAACTTCAAGGTCACGGGGATAGAGGATACTGGAGAGGATACTGGAGAATACTGGGGGAAAGGAACTACTTGGAAACTACGAGAAAGCAGTGAAATATGGTCCAGGATGAGAATGTGAGCAGGGGGAAGAAGACGGAAAAGGGTTTTAGGGATACGAGATGCAGAGTGGGCAGTGAGGAAACATTGGCGTCCTCATATGGGAATATGAGGAAGCAAAGACACAAATGGAGGATGAAGTGATAGAGAAATTCCAACGATGGGCCGAACAACAGGACGACGAGATAGCAACGGGATGGATCAGGACACTAGACGAGAAGGAAGTAGTTGAGGAAATGTGTGAAGTGGTGAAACAGTTTGATGAGCTAGCTAGGAAAAGGGTAGAGGACAGAGGGCGAGAAGACTAGTAACGAGGACTAGAAAATAAGAATAGGACTAAGTGGAACCATGGGAAGTGAAGAGATGTAAAAAGCAGATAGACCGTTCCAAAAGATGCCATAGTGTAAAGGGTAATTGGAAAACAGCCGGAAGTCTGTAGAAACCCGCAAGCGTGTACATGTGGAATAAACTCCACGTGACGGTGTTCCGTTGCAATGGTCCTTCGAGTTGAGCAGCGTTGTGCCGGGCCGATACTCGGATATTTCGCGTTAGGGAACTCTAAAAAGTAGCCTTAAAAAAATTTGGCTGTTTTTTTGGCTAGGTGTAATCCGTTGAGACGGCTGTGGGTGCAACAGAAGTTAGGTTAGATTAGAAAGGTGGGTTTAGAGCGTGATATGAAAGGTATTGGACCTAAACAGATAAATATACAAAATTAGTTTAATTATATTAATATGACAGAATATAATGATTAAATATAATATGAATATAGTTCGTTTGCCATTCGTTATTTCTAGTAATAAAACAGAACTGTGAAGCTTCCGCTTTTTTCTTACTACCGGAAAAGAATGCTGTTTGCTGTAAAAATGCTATTTCCCGTCATAAAAAGTTTCCTCATTCCCAATTTGTTCATGGTTCGAGTTCTATACTAGTGTCTTGCCACTTCCGCTTTGCACTCTCTTCCTCTCTTACACTCCGGCTGTCTCTCTCCCTCTCTCTCTCTGCCTTCATTACTCGTCTACTCATCTCGTCAATCGATTCAGTCTTCTCGCATCCATGCCTCGTCCCGAACTGCGGCATAAGAACCCACGAAAGACGAGTTCGTACAGAGTGCGCACGAGGAACTTGCGAGACAGTGGCCTCTCTATATATGCACTCGCGTACCACAATGTATCTCGCCTATTATTGTACGTGTGCCAGATACGTTATGACGCGTAGACGGGAAATTCGACGTGGCAGTATCAACCTACCTCTTTTGCGGATCACCAAAATCGAGGGAAATGAAGTGCAGGAGAGAACAATGTTATTGTACAGAACACTTGCAATGCAATCGATTACTTTCATTGTAGACGCCGCTTTTTTTTGGTTCGCTACAGTTTGCCAGTCGAGATTGATGCAGTTGGAGTTTCTATGAAGCGTGTCTTGAATTAAAAGCAATAGTGTGTTTCCGTTCAGCTGCGAGACAAATATTCCGCGATGTTGGATTGAACAGTGGAAGGAAACAAACGTTTTACCTCGGTTCACTTGGAGTTTTAGTTGGACGTGGATGAATTCAAGTGTATTTATACGAAGGTCATTTCGACAGACGTCCTGTACAGAAATCGACAGCTCCCCAGGTAGGAAATTAAAAGGCTGACGATGGAAACAAGCTTGTGCGAGCCTTGTTTCACCGAGCCTGAGTGAGACAGACCTGGCCCAGGTTTCATTGCATCGTTTGGAGCAGCCTGGAACCAAGACTGGCTGCTTAGCCTAAACTCAGGGTTATTTCAAGCTTTATTCAGCCGGTGAATTTTGAGGCTGAAAAATCAAAGCTGGATGCAGACTTGTTTCAGGTTGTGATAAAATAAAATAAGTTTAAAATAATATTTTTTCTGTACTTCAATGAAAAAAAAATTTAGCAATAAATTTGTCGGGTGCGAAGGCACGAAAAACGAAAGCGAAGGAGGCAGCTCAGAACATTTAAACATATGCTCCTATCGATATTTATGAGGTACACAGAAAAGTATATACGAAAATAAAAGTACGCAATAAAATAAAGTATTGTTTTTTAAAATATTTTTTATATATATTTTGTAACAAATAATATAACAAATAATAAATATATATAACAAATCAAATAAATTCTTTACAAATTTATTAAATTTACCCCAATGTAGAATATAGAAAACTAAAAACAGGCCTCATATAGCCTCGGGAAGAGTTTGGGAAAAGCCTGGTCATAAATGCTCGTGAAGGCTTCATTAAGGCTCGTTTTGAGCCTTGTTGTTTCGTCGTTTCAGGCTTAGTACAGGCTTTTCTACCAGCCTTTGGTCAAGCCTGTGTGCAAGAGCCTGAAACCGCGTTATCATTCAGAGGGTCAGCTAGGCCTGAAATCAGGCTGGTGCTCAGCCTGAATTAAAAAATGTGAGCCTTGTTTCAGAGCTTGGCGAGCCCTTTTTTCATCGTCAATTCCTACCTGGGTCGTTTAAGGGGCTATACCAGTGCGAACGCTGAAAATTTGGGTGATTTTCGGGAATTTTTTGGAAGAAAAGTACTCAATTAAATGTTTTGGAAAATTAAGAATATATTTGGCTATATTCGACCTATATTACACAATTTTTCATAGAAAAATATTGAAATCCAAGCGACTTATGCGCTGCCTTCGGAGGTGCCAAAAAAAGTACCTCCACTGCTGTCATGATTCCGGCCGATTGAGTAGCTGAAACCGAAAAAGGAAAAAATGTCGTTAAACTGGAAGGTATTTCCTGCACAATGACGTAGGATTTTCGAAAAATATAAAAATCTAACAAAATGGCGTAGGTATGAACCAAAAAGTCTGTTTTCTTGCCTATAAAATGGTCGTTTATTTCAATGCCAAATCGTCAATTTTCATCCAATGAAAAATATCCGACGTCATTGTGGAGTAAATATATTTAAGAGTACTCAGTTCGAATTTCAAGTCAATCAGATAATTGCTCTTTGAGTCACAATGTCAGCAAATTTGGAAAATCTAATTTCGAGAAAAACGCGTTTAAAGATTTCACTATCGATTTTTGCAAGATAAAATGATATTCATATAAATGATACTGATATTCTTGAAAGTATAAACTGTCGAAAAAGGCAAAAAAAAATCGATTTTTTGAAAGTGTCACGATGGTATAGCCCCTTAACGGGTCTGCTTAAGTCTGTGGCTCAAACGACGAGTCGGGTTTCATTATTTTTTCTGATGAGGGTCTTGGGATAACGAGGTCGGGATTTTAAACATAATTAATACGGTCTTGCCAAGTTTGGGTGTTTTTTTTTCATTGAACAATATTGATAAGCAATATAGTCATTATAATTTAAACTCTCCATGTAAGTGGCTCTGGCGACTAGAGTGATCTGAAATGAAAAATAAAAATGTACTTGTAGTGCAATACTAAGACTTTCGTATGACCGGATACTTTTATGAAATTTCGACAACGATGGAGATGGCAAGGTGTAGAAAAAAAGTGCGACTTTCGACAAAAAGATAGCTTGAATGATTTGTTAACAAATGGATTAGCATAAAAAAAATCGGCCGATGGTAGTGAAGTTTGCATCGTTGGAATGAAACAAAAATTCTTCTCGACTTTTAGATTTTCTAATTTTTATTACCATCCAAACCCTTTCTTCCAAGTTTAGGGTATGGAACCCTAATAAGGATCTTCAAAAATGGTTCGGTAATTTTGTAACTGAAATGAGCGAAAAATAAAATTTTCGTTGCATCCCAACGATGCAAACTTCGATACCATATCATCCGTTCATATGATAGAAAATTTTATATACTATGCCCTGGCCGGATTTTGCGTGAATCGGACTAATATACTTTAAGTTCGGGCTCACAGCGTTTCACAAAACAGTGTCGAAAAAAAAACGAAAGAAAAAAGGGCAACCCGCAGTGGGCCGGTTCACCGTAGCGCAGTGGGCGGTCTGATCCTTCACAAAAATCGTCATAACTCGGTCATTTTTTGGAATTTATACAAAATCTTCATGGCAAATTAAATTTAAGACCCTAAGCTATAAAACTATACAACGGAAATCGTATTTTTTAAGTTTTAAGGTTATGCAGACCTCTGAAAAAATCTTGTTACGCGTTAAAATTACGTAGTTGATGTAACGGGGTATACTTACCACGTCTTGGCGGCGGCTTTGTTCGCCTGTATGCAAGATGCATGGTTCATGTGTTTGTTGATAGTGGTTTTTAGGATCATTCCAAGGGTTATTATGAATATATACCGAGGTTATTATGAAAAGCGCGTTTTTCTTGTATAATTTAAGGCGTTACCCCCACTTGTAGCGCAAAAAAAGGCCTTTTTCATGAATTTTTTTAAAGAAAACTACAAAACTTTTTTAATCGATCAATATACCATCTTAAAGAACACATCTTGAAGAACATTCAGTAATTTTTTTATTGAAAAATATTACATTGTTTAGTGGCAAATGGCCGTCAATGAAATAATGTTTTTATATACACGGTTTGCGGCGACCAACATTGCGGCGAAGTGGATCATCTGAAAAAAAAAAATGCGGATGGATTTAGTCAAATATAAGTATAAACTAGTCTTTAATCGAAGGATTTTAAAAAATATTCATTTTTCACAAAATGGCGGACAGTCAAAGTTAATGGTTCGATTTTAACGAAAAAAACGGCCGTTTTTTGGCTATAAAACGGCCATTTTTTTTCGAAAAAAAAAAAATCGAACGATTAGAGACTACATTTTTATGTATTAAATAAGCCTGCAAAATTTCAAGAAGATCGGTTCATTAGTGTTCGAGTAATCTTGGTCACCGACTTCAGAAATGCCATTTTGAGAAAAACGCGTTTAAAGTTTCAATTTCACAACGGATTCTTCTCTTTCAACGCTCATATCTCAGTCAATTTTGTTCGGATCGACTTGAAATTTTCAGGACATATTCTCAGATACTTATACTTCAAAAAAATGCAATAAAAAAATCGATTTTTTCAAAATCGCAAGTGGGGGTAACCCCTTAATGCCTACTCATAATTGCATCATTAGAAGAAGAAAATAATGCAGTCAGATAACGATTTAAGCCAATAGAACTGTATTGTATTCGGTATTTACTGGAGAGCCAATGAATACCGAAGGTATCGTATGCCCTTGTCCTTATAAAACAACAACTGCATTTTCCCATGTTCTACTTGATGGAACCGGATAAAACCAAGTGCAGGAAAATTGGAGAAGCGTTTATTTTCTCATACCAAAAGTTCAGGGCAAAAAATCTCAAGTCGTTTCCACGCCACCTTGGCCCAAACAGACAAGATTTCCAAAAATCACAGATATCGTCTAAGCATAGTATTCCAACCTTACCGGCTTAATTTCAGCCCAAAATTTCAGCAAAAAAACGAAAGTACAGACATTGCAATTCCATCATTCATATAGTACAAACATTATTTGTATAATTTCCCGAGTTCCAACGTATATACTTGCGGGTTCTTACGTATTACCCTTCCCAATTGAACCCATTCCTATCCGTCCCTACCCGCATTTCGTTAATCCAACCTAAGTTCCGCTGCGTCCACTGCCGTCTTGAGCTACGCTTTACCGCATTTTCCGAGGGCACGGGGAAACTGTGGAAAACCCATATCGGTATAGACGGCCCCATGTTCTTCTGATTCTCTGATGCACAGACGTTTTAGTGAAGTATTTACAAAGGCCTCACAAGGAACGTCACTCAAGCCTTCGATTTTGTTGAAACTCATATATGTGATAAAGCATTGAAAACAACTGGACACGTTTTTTTTTTACCGGTAGAAAAACGGTAAGGGCTATACCAGTGTGAAAAGCTTCAGTCTCTCAGCAGGCATTATTCGACGAAGAGGAGGGTCCATTGTATCGGCCAGGTATAGCTGATCAGCCGTTTTTGTAGTAAATATCATTTTATCTTGCAAAAATCGATAGTTAAATCTATAAACGCGTTTTTCTCGAAATGAGACTTTTCAAATTTGCTGACATTGTCAAAGAGCAATTATCCAATTGACTTGAAATTTAAACTGAGTACTCTCGAATATATTTACTCTACAATGACGTAGGATATTTTTGATTGGATGAAAATTGACGATTTGGCATTGAAAAAAACGACCATTTTATAGGCAAGAAAACAGACTTTTTTCATAACCACGCCATTTTGTTAGATTTTGATATTTTTCGAAAATCCTACGTCATTGTACAGGAAATACCTTCCAGTTTAACGAAATTTTTTTCTTTTTTCGCTTTCAGCTACTCAATCAGCCGGAATCATGTCAGCAGTGGGTTTTTTTTCTGCGCCTGCGAAGGCAGTGCATAAGTCGCTTGGATCTCAATATTTTTCTATGCAAAAATTATGTAATATAAGTCAAATATAGCCAAATATATTCTTAATTTTCCGAAACATTTGAGTACTTTTTTTCCAAAAAAATTCCCGAAAAATCACCCAAATTTTCAGCGTTCACACTGGTATAGTCCCTCAAGGGGAGAAACAACCCCTCAAAGAAAGCCGCGTCGAGTGATGATTTTGCAGTTTCACCCACAAGCGATCCACCTATCTGAATGAAACAAAAACCAAAATTCTTCTAACGTAAAGTGATGAAAAATCAACCATAGAAGTATGGAAAAAAAATTAAATTAAGGGGATGACACCCCGTTCTTTGAGGGGTGGTTTGCCCCCTCAGAATGACTTTTCCGCCGATACAAAAAAAAAATACGTGTCTAATAGTTTTCAATGCTTTATCACAAATATGAGTTTCATCAAAACCGTAGGCGGACAGTTAAGTGATGGTTCTTGTCAGAAGTATTGGCCTTCCAGTGATTGGTTGATGCGCCTGCCGATGCACGGCTAAGCGGTCACCGATCCGAGTATCGTCCATGGACAATGCTGCTTAACTTTAGGTTCCGCGGGAGCTGAACCCCGACCGCTCATCCAGTTTAATATATACATATAGGTAGATGTACACGTATGTATATGCGTACTCACTGTGATGTATAGAGTCCGAGTCGTGCAGTCAGGACAACATGGAAATGAGGCAGATATAGGGAGGCTCAGTTATAAGGCTGTAGCCGGGGGGTGTTGAAGTAGTGTAGCAGAGCGTCGAGGTCGACGCCACGTAAAACCCTCTTCTACCTTGTGTGCTCACTCTGTGCACTCTCATTTCACTCCCCCCCCCCTCTCTCACTTACTGAAGCTTCTCTCTCTCTCTCTCTCTCTCTCTCTCTCTCTCTCTCTCTCTCTCTCTCTCTCTCTCTCTCTCTCCCTCTCTCTTTCTCTCTCAGGTGTCTGAGAGCCCCTGGGCTCCGCAAGCGTGTTAATGAATGATATTTTTTTTCATTCAACCGCGCCCTGACCCACATTTCCCAACCAGGACTCACTCTCTCCGTCTCTTGCACCGCCCTCTCTCTCTCTCTCTCTCTCTCTCTCTCTCTCATTTAGTCTCGAAAAGAGTACCCACTACTGTACACACAGCTCCTTCTCGTTCTCTCTTCCGTTCCGTTGGCACACTTTTTCCGATATACGCGCCCCGGATCGTACAGCGTACGAGGGGGATGAAGAGCGAGATGGAGAGATAGCGAAAATACACGACGAAAAACGAAAGCGCGTAAATTGCCAAATACCAAAAAACTGAAAAAAAAAAATCACGTACTAAAAATCACAGACGCACGTAGAAATCGAGACCAACGGCGAATCTCAACTGTTGCCTTTTGCAATTTTTCATCACAGACCCTCGCGATCAGGGGATAATTTTACGAACGCGTTTATTTTCGATCGAATTTCATT
This sequence comes from Ophion slaviceki, assembly GCA_944452715.1. NCBI lineage: Eukaryota > Metazoa > Arthropoda > Insecta > Hymenoptera > Ichneumonidae > Ophion > Ophion slaviceki. Next base: position 43,205,986 of record OX101790.1, read on the forward strand.
TGATCCGCCATAGCCGTGCGCTTTTTTTCGGCCCTCCCGTCTCGGCTTCTACCCCTCGGCTTTTTTTACGGATGTCTCGTCTCGCCTCGTCGGGAAATTATACATCGCCAGGTCATTAGCATAATTCTACCATTTAAAACGAAATAAGGGTTGCTTCCGTGGATGGGCGAGCGGCGGCGGGGGCCTCGTGGATACGAAAAATGAAGAGGAAGAAGGTCATAGCTCTTGTTCATACATATATATATATACACACACATAGATGTGTGTATATACACACACGTATGTGGGGGCGAAGGTACATTCGGCAACGACGTTATACTTTTCGTTGCCCCGGACAAGCCAAGAGCAACCTTCCCACCCTCTGGGAGTACTAGCTCGCGAAGAGGGTCCCTCGTTCCGGTATACGCGCGCCAGTTTCACAGAGGGCAATATACGGAGGGCTGTAGGAGAGAACGAGAGAAAGAGAGAGAGAAGCCGCGACACGGCAAGCGACTAGCCGTAAGAAGGGAGGTGAAGACAGAGAAAAACGGCGAGAGAGACAACTCGTTCGGGCTACCAAACAAGGTCGTTAAAATAACGATAATGCGTTAGCGAGTGCCAAGTCCGCTCGACGACAACGCATACGTCAAATTAACGACTGCGTGTGTTGGACCAACTCTCTCCTCTGTGCTTCGCTATAGTCCTGGACCTCGTCTCGGCTCCTGCTCTCTTTAAGTGTAACAACATTAGAGAGAGAGAGAGAGAGAGAGAGAGAGAGAGAGAGAGAGAGAGAGGACGAAAAAAGAAAAGGAGACAGAACGTCTATCTCACCTCTCGACGATTTCATTGGATACCACGACCAATTCTGGCAAATTGTTCATATACATATTAACGTGTGTGTGGGTGTACACAGGGTGGACCGAAAGGAAAATCTAGACACTTCGTATCAAGAGCCACCCGAATCACCTCCATCTATGGGTTAGAAGTTTGCATCGTTGGGGTGCAAGGAAAATTCTTCTTTTTTTCTTTCTTAAATTTCTTCTATCAGATTTGAGCTACCGGAATCCCTCAGCTACTTTTTAGTATGTTTATTGGAAGATCTGCAGTTGCAATTTGTAAAACAGATGTGGCATGGTAATAAAGGGTGTCTCAAAATTACCTGACATTTTAAATTGCGCGGCATTTTTTTTTGGCGAACATAAAGCACTAATATATGACAACTGGGTTCAGGAAGTATTGAGGTTTAGTCACGGAGAATTACACGATCGAGCAACGCATAGAAATTGTTATTTGCTGCATTGTTACTGCATAGTTATTGGGGATGACGTTTCGCGGTCGTGTTATCTCGAGCCACGGCAATGTGAATTGGCCACCAAGATCTCGCGATTTGAGGCCATTGGACTTTTTTCTTTGGGATTTTCTGAGAGGATATGCCAATAATCCACAGACCGTTCCGGAGCTCAAGAGAGCAATTGGATGCACCATTAATGAAGTGAGGCCGGCATTATGCCAATAAGTTATTGAAGATTTCGTCAAAAGATTGAACGTTTGCAAACAGGGATGTTTGCATACGAGGGTGGGGTGAAAAGTTTCCGGCCTGACCAAGAAAAACGATATTTAAAAATTTTTTTTTGCTTTATTTTTCAACATAATCTCCATCAACACTGATACATTTTTCATAACTCTCGCATCCCAGAAAACAGTAGCCATAACCTTGTTTGCCGATAAAATTGTTTTTGCCTTCTTTGGGGTTGGTTCCCCTTTTCCAACCCACTGTTTTGACTGTTCTTTACTTTCAGGAGTGTAGTGGTGGACTCATGTCTCATCAACAGTTATGAATCGACGCAAAAATTCGTTTGGATTACGTCTATACAGCGCCAAATTGTCGGTAGCGTCGAGCGTTAGCAAACGCTCGATTGGTCGAGCGTTAGCAAACGCGGCACCCACCTTGCACACAGCTTTTCCATGTTCAAATGGTTGTGCAAAATATTTCGCACACGTTTAGCTGACATCCTACAGGTCTCAGCTATCTCATGCACTTTCAACCTGCGGTCTTCCAACACTATTTTATGGATTTTTTCAATCATCTCTGAAGTTGTGACTTCAACGGGCCGTCCTGAGCGAAGCTCGTCAAAGGCGCTCACACAACCAATGTTAAATTCAGAAACCCACTGATTAATAGTTGAATATGATGGGGAGGAGTCTCCTAGTGCTGAATCCATCTCTTCTTTTATTTGTTTTAGTGTAAAATCTTTCAAATGGAAGTATTTGATGACAGCACGTTTTTCCAATTTTTCCATTTTTATGAAAACAACGGAAGCGTCTCGCGCAATGTGCTCTCAAACGCAAACTAACGTAGCGATTGGGCTGAAACTGTACATACAAGCTCGGTAGGAATGGTACTGTAGGACGCCGCTCCAAAACTAGACCTAGTGGCACCATCTCTTGGTCAGGCCGGAAACTTTTCACCCCACCCTCGTATGTACTCATCTTAGAAGTTTTTAAAAGCAATTTGGAGTCTATAAGGCCGGTATAATTTTTTTTTTTTTTTCATTTGAACGTGAGTGCTGATTCTCTCGAACCTATTTTTCTTTTATTTCGATAAAAATCTAAGGCATTACGTTAGGGTTCAGTTGGCCGTTTATTTGTTGCTCAATAGTGCACCCCATAACGATAACACGAGTAAACAAAAGTCGCGAGGAAAGTACACAGACAAAAGAGAAAAATGCTTTTTTCTCGAAAACTAATACGGCGGTAGAACATATAGGGGAGGTGGTCAGGATGGGTATCGATGCTAAGTATCTAGATTTTCCTCTTGGGTGTCACTTTTAGGATGACGTTTAATTTTGCATCGTTGGAATGCAACGTAAATCAATCCTTTTTATTACTCATATTTTTGTGCCCGTTTTAGGCTCTGAAAATCCCTCAAACTTTTCTACGTATTCTTATTGGAAATTTACGGCCTCAATTTGCCAAAAAAAGGCTTTGACTGATAAAAGTGGAAAAATAAAAAATGGAAAAAAATTTCGTTGCGTTCCAATGATGCAAACTTCAACGTCATATTTTCAAGCCACTTATTTGGATAATTATATCTATGCTATGTTGGCCAAAATTGAAAGTCTCGAAGTTTGCATCATTGGAATGCAACGAAAGATCTTTTCTGTATTTTTATTCCCTTATTTTTATTATTTTACATATTTTTTGCACATTAAAACTTTAGATTTCTAAATAAGCTACTTAAAAAAAAATGATTGAGGGATATTCGTAACGAAGATTTGCCGAATAAATTCGAGCAATTGAATTAAAAAGTCATTTTTATGGCATTTCAACGATACGACCTTCGATCTCATGATAATTTTCCATTAAAAGGTATAGACGATCGGGCCAAGGCAGTCCTAGAAATGACTGTCATGAGAATATGCTTAATATTGCATAATTTTCGGCGGGGAGAGAATTGGCTATTACCCCACGGTTCGGACGGTTCCCGAAGTTGGATGTCTTCAGAATTACGTTTTCCTATATATATATATATATATATATATATATATATATATATATATATATATGCACGCACATACACACAGGGTGTCCCCTTATAAATCGATAACCATGCAACTGTCGATAGGTAATGTCCTACTATATGCTGGAATTTCAGTTTAGTAAAAGACCCTCGGTTTTCGAGATCTTGGGCTTTATGTTAATTTTTGAAAAAAAACATCTGTTTATGGTTTTTCACATGCCATTTCTACAGATGATATGAATCGACAATAAGTAAGCAACTTTTTAAAGTAATTGGCACGATATGTGCAGTACATTTTTTTTACACCGCAGGCTATCAAAGTCGGATGTCCGAATTGGTTTGTATGAAAATTCTGCATAAGATCTTTTTTCATCAAGTTTCCTTAACATTTAAGGTTAAAAAGTAGACTTGTCTAGATAAAACAAATATCCAAGAGTATTTTTAAAAAATGGGTAAAAAAGTTATCATTTGTAGAAATGGCATGCGAAAAACCAAAAGCAGATGATTTTTATCTCGAAAACCGTGGGACTTTTACTAAACTGAAATTCCAGCATATAGTAGGAAATGAACTGACCTATCGACAGTTGCAGGATTATCCATTTATAACAGGACACCCTGTATATATGTGTGTGTATATACAAAGATATATATATATATATATATATATATATATATATATATATATATATATATATATATATATATATATATATATATATATATATATATATATATATATATATATATATATATATATATATATATATATATATATATATATATATCTTTACACGGGGACAAAAATGCGTTGCCAAAGTACTAGGAGCCGGCGACAGAAGGGTCGCTACCCCTAGCCGAGTTTTTCTCTCGAGTCTTGGACCACGGACATTCCCGGCGACAGAAAAGAGAGCGAAGAAAAAAGGGAGACACAAAGAACCATATCGCGGCTGGAGAGAGGGGTGGTTGAAAAGGGGCAAAACTCCGCGGATTCGACGCCCTCTATGTTGCCAGGGAAAACTACTCTGAACAATGTATTCCCGCGGTTTAACGTACCGAAAGTCAACTCCCTTTCCATCTCTCCCTATCTCCGATGGTTTCCGGTTCTTCGTATGGTATTGAAGATTTGCTATAGATCCTTCACTTCGCTTGAGGTAGCAGAGAAAGTTGAAAAAATTGAGGAATTTCTTCCAGGGGTGGAAGAAAAATTCGTTTTACGATGCTGGCTCTTCACTGGTGAAAAATGCGCTTGTCGATGTACGTGTTGGAATGTAGACGAAACTTGCCGACTTGAGGCTTCTAGCCATGAATTTGGCTCGGTGTAGGTCGGGAATGGGTTTTGGGTTTATACCTTACTGCGGTATTAACGCCGCAGTTTTGATGAAAAGCAGGTTTCCGGTATTTCCGGCAGGGTTTTTTTTAATGGTATTGAAGTTTGCATCGTCAGCCAAATTTTTTTTCGGCACATTTAGGCTAGGAAAATAACTGAAACATTTTTGAAGAATCTCATTAGGGTTTCATAACCTAAGCCTGAACAAAAAAAAACGTTTAGTTAGTAATGAAAAAATTAAGAAGTATTATCATTGCATTCCAACGATGCAAACTTTAACACAATTTTTTTATAATGCTTGAGGGGTCTGGCCCGACCCCTCAATTTACGAGAAGCTTGAGGACCGAAAAACAGGTCGATTTTCAAGATATTTTCTGATGAGTATTGAGATGACGAGGTCGAGATTTTATACACGATTAATACATAGTCTTGCTGTGAGTTCTTTTTTTATTGAGAAATGTTGATCAACAATGAAGTTATTATTATTTAAACAAAACGCCGCCGTTGCTGCATGGTTAATCTGGCAGCCAGGTTCATTCGAAATTAAAAATAAACTAATGTACTTCTAGTAAAATAATACAACATTTGTATGACCGGATACTTTTTTGATATTTTGAAAATCACGAAAATGGCAAGCTATAGAAAAGAAGTTAGCTTTTCGATTTAAAAAAACAACAACAACAGCAAAAAAGGCCTTTTTCATAAATTTTTTTAAAGAAAACTACAAAACTTTGTTAATCGATCAATATACCATCTTAAAGGACACATCTTGAAGAACTTTCAGTAATTTCTTTATTGAAAAATATTACATTGTTTAGTGGCAAATGGCCGTCAATGAAATAATGTTTTTATATACACGGTTTGCGGTGACCAACATTGCGGCGAAGTGGATCATCTGAAAAAAAAATGCGGGTGGATTTAGTCAAATATATGTATAAACTAGTCTTTAATCGAAGGATTTTAAAAAATATTCATTTTTCACAAAATGGCGGACAGTCAAAGTTAATGGTTCGATTTTAACGAAAAAAAAACGGCCGTTTTTTGGCTATAAAACGGCCATTCTTTCGAAAAAAAAAATCGAACGACTAAAGACTACATTTTTATGTATTAAATAAGCCTGCAAAATTTCAAGAAGATCGGTTCATTAGTGTTCGAGTAATCTTAGTCACCGACTTCAGAAATGCCATTTTGAGAAAAACGCGCCAGACGGCAGACTAGCCGGTCGTTTACACAACGGATTCTTCTCTTTCAACGCTCATATCTCAGTCAATTTTGTTCGGATCGACTTGAAATTTTCAGGACATATTCTCAGATACTTATACTTCAAAAAAATGCAATAAAAAAAATCGATTTTTTTCAAAATCGCAAGTGGGGGTAACCCCTTAAAGAAGTGAGTCGGACGAATGAATTTTGAGATACCACTTACCGTTTCGAGAAAAATAAACAAAAGAGAAAACGTTGAATCGCAGCAGGGCGATCTGATCCTTCACCAAAGTCGTCATAACTCGATCAATTTGTGGCATTTTTACAATATCTTTATTGCAAATTGAAGTTCAGACCCTAGGCTATGAAACTATGCAATAAAAATAGTCTTTTTTTTATTTCAAGCTTATGCAGACCCTTTAAAAATGTTGTCACGTGTTAAAATTACATAGTTGATAAAACGGGGGGGGGGGGGGGTACCAGGTCTTGGCCGCAGCTTTGCTCGCGTGTATGCTGGATGTTTGGTTCGTGTATATGTCGAGAATGGATTTTAGGATCGTACCAAGGGTTCTTATGAACATACACCGAGGTTATTATGAAAAGCACGTTTTTCATATAGTTTTATGCAAACTCACAATTTCATCATCTGAAGAAAAACAAATTGAATTAGATACCGATTCGAGCGAATACCATGGTGTTGAAGTTTGCATCGTTGGAATGCAACGAAAGTCAACTTTGCTTCTACATGGCTCACATTTTTTCGTCGATTTAGGGTACGAGCATCACTAAACGGTTTTTCAAATCCTCTTGGGAGATTCACGATCCTAATCTATAAACAAAATTAACGATTCTAATAGAATGACGAAATTTATCAGGAGGTCGAATAAGTTCTCGCTGTTTTTCAACAGATGGCGTTACCAGAACTGCGTGCGTGGAGTATAAGATGGTAACGCATTTATAAAGAAGTACTATAAGCAAGCTTGAAATTCAGTGTGAGTCATTTCGCCGAAGTGTAAACAACTTTTTTTTTCATAGTGTGAAACATGTCAAATTTCATGCCAAAAAACAGTATTCGCGGGGTATTTTACTGCACTACTTTATTGTTAAGGGGCAATACCAGTGTGAACGCTGAAACTTTCGGTGATTTTCGGGATTTTTTCGGAAGAAACGTACCCAATTAAATGGTTCGGAAAATTAAGAATATATTTGGCTATATTTGACCTTTATTACATAATTTTTTCATAGGAAAACATTGAGATCCAAGCGACTTATGCGCTGACTTCGGAGGCGTCAAAAAAAAATAGTTCCTCCACTGCTGACATGATTCCGGCCGATTGAGTAGCTGAAACCGAAAAAGGAAAAAGTGTCGTTAAACTGGAAAGTATTTCCTGTACAATGACGTAGGATTTTCGAAAAATATCAATATCTAACAAAATGGCGTAGTTATGTAAAAAAAAATGGCATTGTGTGAGGATGTTCTTGACGGATTCGGATGAAACTAAGTGAAGGGAAATTCCGAAAACGTTTATTTTCACATCCCAAAGATTTAGGAGAAAAAAAACGATTTAGCCATTTTCACGCCACCTTGGTGGCAAACGGACATTGACCATCGAGTGCCACGTGTGACGTTTCTTTTTCTTGTTTGGCGGTGTTGCAGTGAGCGGGAGAACGGGAACCGGCGGTGCACCGCTCTACGGACGTCTGGTTGCCGAGGAGCCTCTGCCGCCCTCGGTATGCGGTGCCGGTGGAGCCGGGGGTGGCGGCGTCGGTGGTGTGAGCGTCGGTACCGGTGGAGTCAGCCAGGAGACACCGGGCGATGTTCACGCCATGCAGGCCAGGATACCCCATAGGTTTCGGGATCCTGCGACGGCACCCTTGAGAAAGCTCAGCGTCGATCTCATTAAGACGTACAAGCACATCAATGAGGTTTGTCTTCAATCTCGTTTTTCTCCGTTTTTTTTTCGTCAACCTTCCAGGCTTTTTTTATCGCATATATCGTATGTGAACCAAATTTTATTTCAGTTATCGGAAAATGGCGAACTTGCGGAATGTTTCCGTCGATCATACGCGTGTTTAGAACATCTAAAAAATTATTAATCTTGTTGAAGTTGAATTGCGATGAAAATGAACTTTTTTGTGACTGATTTTTAAGATTTTTTTCAAGGAAAGATTTTTTCATCATTTTTGACACTCACAAGGAAAGGTTGCGTGGTCGATCTCTCCGATTTCGATGAAATTTGGCATGCTCGAAAATTGGGGTGTTTTTCGTCGATAACGTTATCGTTCTCATCTCCAATGTATAGTACACGAAAAAATAAACATTGTTGGAATGTGATTTTTTTTCTTCATATCTCGTACCGTTAAAACGTTATTGACGAAAAACGAAGAACACCCCAATTTTCGAGGGTGCGTTTCAGCCCTTAAAAATCGGGTTGCGCAGATATAAAAAATACGTGTCGCCTTTTTTTTACCCATTCTACAAGCATGCTAAATTTAATCGAAATCGCGAGATCGACCTCGCAACCTTTCCTTGTTAGGGTACGTTTTATTACTATTTTGGCTGCTACGTGATTTTTTTAAATTAGTCTCGAAAAATGGCAGAGGTATGGCACGGTTTTCTAAACGGGTTGCGGTCGATGTTATCAGATGGCGTCCCCCGTAACGTCAGGGGGATCAATCTGAAAAAAAAAACAACGAACATTTTTCTTCCATTAACACTCATACGCAGACTATGAACCAAGAAAAAAGTTAAAAATGTAAACAATCGATGAAATGGTACGCTTTGAAACAAAAAGATTAAATTGTCCAACAACCAAAAATGGCTACATTTTGCAATAAAAGAAATACCTTTTTTATTTTCATCATTTTTATATGATGTTGAGGTTTCCATCGTTGGAATGCAACGAAATATTTTTTTTCTGGAGTTCCAAAATTTCTTTCGACAGATTTGCGATATCAAAGTTACGCGATCATTTTTAAGGCTCCTTAGCGATCTACAACTCAAGTCTACAAAATATGAGTTTGGATAATAATGAAAATAAGGAATTGAAAAAAAAATCGTGCAAACCTCAAGCCTATTACATTTATACGAAATTTCATCAGAATCAATCGATTGGTTTTTTAACTATACGTCATACCAGTTTTGAAAATGCAGTTTAGTAGACCGTGCCATAAGTGCGCCATTTTTGAAGATTAATTAAAAAAAAACATCATTTAACAGTAGAAAGTAGTAATAAAACGGCCTACGTCTCAAAAATGGGAAAGAACTCTTGACCCAAAAAAAAATCCTGAAAAGCACTAAATTTTTTCCTCGCCTAAGGGTATATCTTCCCTTAATCTTATAGAAATTTGAATCGTTGGAATGAAATATGGCCGCCCTTCAAAGTGAAAGTATCGATTTTCTGTAAAAAAAAACCTCTATTTTCGTTAATAAAAAAAACTATGCATCGAAAAAAGATTCCTTTGTACAAGCACGGCTTTTTGATATGTAAAAGAAGCTCGTAAAATTTGAAATTAATCGGTGCAGTGATTTTTGAGATATCATGGTCACAGATTTCGAATCATTTAGAAAAAAAAAAACGCTATTAAAGTTTTCCGGTTCGCGGAACCCACCTACAAACGCCCATAACTCCCTTACTTTTGAACAGATCGACTTGACATTTTTAGAGAATATTTTTAAGTTTAAAAATTTTGAGAATCCGTCGAAAACAAAAAAAAAGATATCTTCACAAAATTTAACTATGAGTGATCCCTTAAGAACTTTCAAGAGGGAAGTACTCATACAAAGGGGAAAAAAATAAAAACCTATGCTACGGGAAAACTTGAAAAAAATGCTCGTTTCTCACAAACTAAAAATTATAGTAGAACATACAGGCTGATTCGGATTGGTATTGATACGAGGCATGTACATTTTCTTTCTGGACGTCACTTTTTTTGTCACCCTGCATACAATAATTTATTTTTATTTTCTATGTTCTATTTCTATGTTCTTACGTATTACGGAATGAAACATGCCGGAAATTCGCGACTATTTATATACCATGAATAAATGTTCCAATATCTATATCGATATATATGTATATGTATACTTTTCTATAATGTACGACACAGCATGCATATTCTCCTCAAATCGTAAAAGCTCACAAAAATTCATCACATCGGTCTTTTAAAGAGCTGCAAGGGGTACAAAAAACGTAAAATATGTATGAGGTTGAAGTTTGCATCGTTGGGGGGCAAAGAATTTTTTTTTTTTCAATTTCTTACTTTCATTATTATCGAAAATCATATTTTGCAAATTTGTTGTAGATTGTTAAATAAGAATCCTAAAAAAAGTTTTTCGTCTTCCAAATCTGCCACAGGAAGTTTGGGTTTAAAGAGAAAGAAAAATTCGTTGCATTCCAACGATACAAAAAATCATGTTTTGCAAATTTGTTGTAGATTGTTACATAAAAATCCTTAAAAAAAATTCGTAGCTCGAATCTGCCAAAGCAAATTTGGATAATTAAAAAAAAAAAAAATCCATTGCATTCCAACGGCGCAAAATTCAACGTCATAAATATGTACCGAAAGCGCCCGGTAACGCGAATTGCGACGCCAAATTATTCTAGTCGGTTTGAGACAACGGCTCGTTTGACCGGGACAAAAAATACCCGGTGATGATAATAGGAAAAATCGTTGTTTCGCGTCGTCCGTCGACCGCGCGTCAAGTAACACGTGGCGCGCGTATAACGTTTCCGTATATTTCTTTCACTCCCGCTGTCTGTATGGGGGAGGGGGGTCGAGTTTTGTACGCTCGTTAACCAACAAAGAGACGAGAGTCGATGAGTCTCGTTTTTGTTACTCATGCCCGTTATTTCGCACCATCTTTCTATTCCTCTTTTTTTCTCGTGCTGTCGAAATTCGCCTTGTTGACGTGCAGAGTAAACGTTTTTTTTTTTTCTTTTTTTTTTTCAATTACCTCCAATAAATCCGTCACCTCTGCAACTTTATTCCTATTTTTATCGTTATTATTATCATTATCATAATTGTTGTACATATTGATATTTTGTATTTGATCGTTCTGACACCAATAACAACAATAACAATATGAATAATGACGATGGCGATAACAATAATAATAACAGTATCGATCGAATTTACAATAAAGACAGCAATAATACCAATGGCAAAAACAACAACAATAATAATAATAGTATCCATAAAAATTAGAATAACTACAAGTACAATAATGATAATAATAACAATACCAATGGCAACAACAACGTCAAAACATTAATAATAACGATATCGGCCGAAATGACAACGCCAACAGCAGCAATAATAATAATAGTAGCGACGATAATATAAAAACGATAATAAAAACCATATCGATCAAAATGACAATAATTATTATTACATCTAATAATTCTTATTAGATTTATAGCAATATAGCAAGACTTATAGCAATAATAACAATAATACAAATTGACAACAAACAAAATGATAATAATTATCATTTTAACTATTCATTATAACGATGACAACTATACGAAATGAAAACACAATGATGATAATAATTATTATTAGAATGACAATAATACAACTTAACACCGAACAATATGAGAATAATAATTATTATAACAATGATGGTAACGACAAATAAAATTGATAACGATAATTATTATTTGCCCATTTTCAATTTATCCATTCTAGTTTTTTATTCCCGCGACAAATGGCCGTAGGAGACGCCTCAGTAACGTAAACCGTGCAGAAAGAACAGCAGGAAAGTTTAAGAGAACTGGGTTGCAACTCACCATATTAAGATATGTATATGTTACCCACGGCCGTGATGACATATCTCGGGTGGGTGTTCGCTTTCTCTCTCTCTCTCTCTCTCTCTCTCTCTCTCTCTCTCTCTCTCTCTCTCCCTCTCTCTCTCTCTCTCTCTCTCTCTCTCTCTCTCTCTCTCTCTCTCTCTCTCTCTCTCTCTCTCTCTCTATCTATCTCTTTCTCACGTACGTAGTTTCCATTTTTGTCCGACAAGTAAACCAGATCTAGCTCTAATTTGCACACACTCACGTGAGTTTCCCAATGAGTGACCGATCTTCAATAACCGCTCCGAGTATCCGTCATGCAGAACGCTGCCTGAGGGGTTAGGCGACTGTGACGACCCGAAAAATCAAGGTTATTAAAAAAAATGTTACAGAATAAGTAAGGTGATTGAAAAATCGTTCGGCCATTCATTTTTATGCTCATTAAGGCGTTACCCCCACTTGTAACGCAAAAAAAGGCCTTTTTCATGATTTTTTTAAAAGAAAACTACAAAACTTTTTTAATCGATCAATATACCATCTTAAAGAACACATCTTGAAGAACTTTCAGTAATTTTTTTATTGAAAAATATTACATTGTTTAGTGGCAAATGGCCGTCAATGAAATAATGTTTTTATATACACGGTTTGCGGTGACCAACATTGCGGCGAAGTGGGTCATCTGAAAAAAAAATACGGATGGATTTAGTCAAATATAAGTATAAACTAGTCTTTAATCGAAGGATTTAAAAAAATATTCATTTTTCACAAAATGGCGGACAGTCAAAGTTAATAGTTCGATTTTAGCGAAAAAAAGAATCGAACGATTAAAGACTACATTTTTATGTATTAAATAAGCCTGCAAAATTTCAAGAAAATCGGTTCATTAGTGTTTGAGTAATCTTGGTCACCGACTTCAGAAATGCCATTTTGAGAAAAACGCGTTTAAAGTTTCAATTTCAGTTTACACGAAGAAAATATTTTTTTTTTGTAAACTTACATAGAGTCATCTATTCCGGGCATAAAAAAAACTGCACTTCAAATTGCACTTCAAAAAAATGCAATAAAAAAAAATCGATTTTTTCAAAATCGCAAGTGGGGGTAACCCCTTAACAAAATTGTATGCCAAATTTCATGAAAAATATTAATAATTAAAGAAGTTCTAAACAATTTCGTGAAGGAACTTCGAACGTGACCAACTCAACGGTGTACTTGATTTTGACCACACGGTTGGTCTGAATAAAACGAACCAATTTTTTTCTTAAAATAGATAATATTGGCTAAGACTTGACCGACCTTCATGTCGTTATCGTATTTCAATCATCCGAAAAAAAATTGTGAACTTTTTTCTCTCGATTTTTCGCGGAAAAATGACATCGTTATTTTTAATAACTAATGAAAAAAAATGTTAAGAAGAAAAACGTCGGTCAAAACTAAACTACTACTACACTGAATAAGCGTACCAAATTTGGAATCAATCCGTTCATTAGACGTCGAGAAATCATGTACACCGTTTTTAAAAACATAGTTTCGCGAAAAACGCGTTTAACCCTTCGTTGTCATACTTATCTGGAGAAACATGCTTGTCACACGATTTTTAGGCACATTTTTCACTTTACAAAAATTTGCGTCAAAATCGTCAGATGATTTTTAAGAACAAATGAACTATGCAATATAAAAAAAAATCCTTGGTACTTTCATAGGCAATGTATTTTTCAAGATACATTCAACATTTCAAGTGAATCGGTTGAAAATTGTCTGAATTGTGTTTTCGGCCAACTTAAAAAATGCAGTTTTGACGTAAACGCTGCACAGCTGCCATTTTGAAATTAATCGCTTAAGGCAGGATTCTACTTTGAAACCATGAAAAAAACGCTATTTTCGTGAATTTTTTCTGAGAATACTATTAAAGATATCGATATGGGGTTGAAACTGTTCAATAAATACACTCTTTAAGTACATAAAAAACATTTTTTAAATGTATTTTATTCATTTTTTGTACACGTAAAATATGTTTAAAGCCAACGCCTCGAAAAGCAGGTACCGTTGCCGTGGTCGTGAAATCTTCCCGACGGATGGTCTGAAACAAAAAAATCAAATAGTTTCATGTTCAGTATGTCTTCAGGAACCGACCTAACTAGAATATTTTATATACGTGCAAAATTAACAAAATGGCGGCTAAAATACGAAAAAAATGCGTTTTTTTTGGGTCTTTTTTGGCAATAAAAAAATAGTTCTAATCAAAATTTTAAGTTGATTGTAGTTAGGTCGGTTGGTACACACATATAGAATATGTGTTCCAAATTTCATAAGGATCGGTTCAGTACTTTTTGAGTTATCACGACCACGGTACTTGAAAATGTCGTTTCGAGAAAAACGCGTTTAAAGTTTTGGTGAGTGATAGGTAGGTGCTCAGGTAGGTGCGTTCGAAAGGCGAAAAAGGATAATTAGACTGCTTGGAACTTTATAAAATTTTGACCGAACATTCTTGAACATATTTACTTTCGAAAAATGTAAAAAAAAAAAAAATTTTTTTTCAAAGTTTCAAAGTAGTATCCTGCCTTAAAAAAAAATCTACACAGTCACTGATATGTATTACAAACACCCTTTTTGTCTCGATTTATATTGTAGCTTTTCCAAAAAAATAATCCCCAAAAAGCCTATTTTTTCGGCCTCTAGAGTGGCCTAACCCCTTAAATGGAATGGTACATTTTTTTTCGACCATCTTGTGAAGCACCCCAAGCCGCATAACAAACATCGGGGGTCAAAGTCGTTCAAGGCCATTCAAGGTCAGTATCAAACACCTATTAAAATGAATTACAAATCTAAAGATCTTTAGATTTTTAGATATTTAGATATTTAGATTTGTTTCATCGATACTGACCTTGAATGACCTTGAACTTTGACCCCTTAATATTTTTAAAGCGGCTTGAGGTGCTCCACAAGATGAACAAAAAGTGTACCATCCCTTTAAAAAAAAACAAGAGGTGACCTTCACTGTGCGTCAGCGCCTCCACCGAAATAAAAAAAATTGGTTGCATTTGATGGCCCCCTTCGCTCCGTGCAACTTTTGTCTGGACTATTTTTTTGTGACGTCGATAATTACCGAGTTATTTCGGGTGGCGGGGATAAGAGGGACACCCTGTATATTTGTATAATTCTTTATATATCTTTGCGGATATGAAGTATCGTCAGAAATGGCCAGAACTTCGACTAAAGTTATGCAGATCGCGGTATGACTATAAATTCGCTATGGTTGCACAGACGATGACGTTCTTCTCGATAATCGTTTTTCCTGACCCGGTTGCCTGCCTTTCTGACAGCGGAACTGGCACTTATCGCTTTACGCCAATCTCTCTCCCTTTCTGTGCCCCTCATCATGCTCCTTTCTGCCCTTCCGACAATCCGCTCCGCGTCCTTCGTCACCCTCCGTTTCACGTAATGCATAATTCCCACTCCGATTCAACTCCCTTCAAACATTTTCATCTCGACTAATTACCAACGTGGTAAATCGCGAGAGAAAAGCGGCGAGTTCTCGATCTTGAAACGATCCGCTCAACTGTGAGCGACGCAAAATATTTGATGATGGTAATAACAATAATAATGATAATAATTTGAGAACGCAGCAAGTAGGTCCGCACTTCATACTCGCTCGTACAATCACGAGTGTCTGAGCCTGTGATATAGTCCCGAACGAATTAAAAATTCATCCTCGTATTTGAATGGCTTTTCTCGAAAGCCCGAGCGTTTTTAACATTTTTCATTTGTACCAAGAGTCTCGAGTAATCGTTCACGAAATATCAAGTGGTTGTATTTCAATACGTCGCACGCGTACTGTATACGATTGCGCGGAGGCGGAAGTCGATTTTTTTCGGACTCGTTTCCGCCGAGCTCGGAATAACGTGAATCGACGCTGTGTATTTTGTAAGTGGGAATCGAGGGTTAGTTTTTGGATTTCAAGGAGGTTGGAGCGTTAGCCATAATCCAAGATTAGAAAAAAAGTAAAAATAAATGTTATTGTCTAGACTATACTGAGCCTTGACGAATTTTTTTACTTTTTTTCAACACAAAACACCAGAGATAAAAAATAGTTTGATGTACGTAATTTTACGTGCGGTTAAATGGAACGTTCACACTACGGGGGATGCAATTTTTTTTTGGCTATTTACCACTAAGATAAACCATTTTTAACAACGGATTAAAGCAAACTAAATCTTTGTAAAGATTTGGAAAATAACCATCTTGCATATCGTAAACCATATACGTTCGATATTGAACGAACAAGGTTTGATAAAAAACTACGAATCTTGGCTGGCGAATGAAGAGCTGCCAACCTCAATGTCCGCGAAGTTGCCGTATTTCGACAACACTTGATATTAATTAATGGTAATAATGAAGGATCTCGTGACATAAATATAAATAGTCAACGTTATAAATGCCTCACAATTTCATTCTGAGTTGGACAAACGTTCACCGACGCAGTTTAATCATAATGATCATCGATAATGTTATACTTTTTCACGTTGGTAGTACCCAGGTAGGAAATCAAAAGGCTGACGATGGAAACAAGCTTGTGCGAGCCTTGTTTCACCGAGCCTGAGTGAGACAGACCTGGCCCAGGTTTCGTTGCATCGTTTGGAACAGCCTGGAACCAAGACTGGCTGCTTAGCCTAAACTCAGGGTTATTTCAAGCTTTATTCAGCCGGTGAATTTTGAGGCTGAAAAATCAAGGCTGGATGCAGGCTTGTTTCAGGTTGTGATAAAATAAAATAAGTTTAAAATAATATTTTTTCTGTATTTTTATGAAAAAAACAAAATTTAGCAATAAATTTGTCGGGTACGAAGACACGAAAAACGAAAGCGAAGGAGGCAGCTCAGAACATTTAAACATATGCTCTTATCGATATTTATGAGGTACCCAAAAAAGTATATACGAAAATAAAAGTACGCAATAAAATACAGTTTTGTTTTTTAAAATATTTTTTATATATATTTTGTAACAAATAATATAACAAATAATAAATATATATAACAAATCAAATTAATTCTTTACAATTTTATTAAATTTACCAAAATGTAGAATATAGAAAACTAAAAACAGGCCTCATATAGCCTCGGGAAGAGTTTGGGAAAAGCCTGGTCATAAATGCTCGTGAAGGCTTCATTAAGGCTCGTTTTGAGCCTTGTTGTTTCGTCGTTTCAGGCTTAGTACAGGCTTTTCTACCAGCCTTTGGTCAAGCCTGTGTGCAAGAGCCTGAAACCGCGTTATCATTCAGAGGTTCAGCTAGGCCTGAAATCAGGCTGGTGCTCAGCCTGAATTAAAAAAATGTGACCCTTGTTTCAGAGCTTGGCGAGCCCTTTTTTCATCGTCAATTCCTACCTGGCATAACCCAAACGTTTTTCTTATTCACGCAATACAAATATTAAAATGCATCGAATATATATATATATATATATATATATATATATATATATATATATATATTCGATGCATTCGACGCCTTACAAAGCTGCCGAAATCTTCTAACACGCATCCGAGTTGCATAACGTTTTTTGTCGTGACAGTCCATAGCACCTTTTTTTAAATAGAATTCAGGAATGCATCGAAACTCCGAAGCTACGATGCTGTAACATCGAAGTATCCATGTGGAATATAGGAGGTTATGTGCATCTATCGACTGCTGAGGCAGTTATAGAACAAGCCTATTTATGGCCTCATCAGGGAAAGCCATAGTAGGGCCTATCAGGGCAAACCTTGGTAGGGCCCTATCGGGGAAAGCCTTAGTAGGATCTTATCACGGACGACCTTAGTAGGGCCATTTTAGTATAGCCTGATTTAGGGCCTAAATACTTCCGGCCCGATCGGGGCCGGATCAGGATGTCCGTAATAGGTGTTACCCGTATCACACCCCGATCGGGGCCTGATCCTGGTCAGGTTAACCCTAAGAAATTTCTACTCGGGTCGGTGTAGGTGGTTCCGGCAACTAAGGGCATGTGCAATGAAAACTATTAGTAGTAGTAGTAATGGTTTTTATTTGTATGACCTTTATGGCCTTTTACAAAAATTGTAACAATATCTCTCTCTCTCTCTCTCTCTCTCTCTCTTTTACAATCTATTTTGTTCGCTATCGCATAAATCTTTGGTTCGCACTCCCCTTGTAATTAGTTCTTCTGTTCGCTATTCTCAACTTATATCTAATGCTATTGTTTTCTATTATTAACTTACATCTATTGCCTTTTTTACTCTATAATAAACTTAAACCTAATGCGGAACTCCCGCTCTACGTTATATCTCCTCCTTTTTACACATTTTTTCTATTTCCCTGAAAAATTGACACAACTCTACATCGATTTCTCCTCTTATCGTCCTTATCAATTTCTTCCTTATTTCTCTTCCATCTTGTTCCTCATTTGCCCACATATATATATATACGCCCCATCGGATAATAGCTGTCTTTCTTTTTCGCAAGCGATTAGGTGCTCCAGTGTTTCTCTTTCGTGTTTACGAATCCTGCATGTCCATTCTTCCTCTCCTTTCTTTCCATCCCTCCCTATGTTTCCGCATCTTAATCTCGCCCATGTTTCCTTATCTTTTCCCGAGATGTCCTTCGCCCCCCAATATTTCCATGGGGTTTCGATATCTTCTATTATTTCTTTATATGCACTGTTGTACGTCGAATTTTGTATTTGTTCTTTTTCTTTCTCTATGGTCTTCCTTATTAAATTTTTAAGCCCGTTTTCAATCAAGTTCTCTATAGTTTTTATTTCTTTTCCCTCACTTATAATATCTACCATTTCCTCTATTTCTAATTCCTTTATTGTTTTTAGAAAGTCTTTTCCCCACTTCGACGGCTTTCTGTTTGTTATACCTCTCATTTCCTCCATTAAACATATGTTTGGCCATCTGTTTCTTTCCATTTTTAATATTGTTACCACGTATCGCAGCGCCCTTTCCCTGATTTTGAATTCAAATGTTGGGATTCCCAGCTCGGTCCTCCATACATATCTAGTCGTTCTTTTGCCTATACCCAACGCCATTTTACAATACCTGTTTTGTATCATCAATGAAACCTATTATTTTATGTTGTTGATGTTTGCATTGTCGGAATGCAACGAAAATTCTTAATTTTCTCATCTCTTTATTTTTTTTACGATCTAAACTCTTTTTTGCCGGATTCAGGTCGTGGATACCTGATAAGAAGGTTGAAAAATGTTTCAGTGATTTTTGTAGCCTAAAAACGGTGAGAAAAATTGGGCACGACGAAAAAAAAAAATTTCGTTGTATCCCCACGATGAAAACTTTAATATCATGTGCTTTTAATATGATAAATAATTGTTCGTATCACCGGATACGTACAATTTTGATAATTACAAAAATGTCAAGCTGTAGAAAAAGTTGGTTTCTTTAGAACAACAAAAAAACAACTTTAATCGATTGTTAACAAATGGATGAACATATTGCAAACTCAGCCGGTCATGCGATAGAAAATGTTATGAATTATGCTTTTTCCGAATTTGAAGTAAATCGGACGAATAGATTTTGAGATACAACTTAACACCGTTTCATGAGGCGATCTGACATGGTGCTGAAGTTTGCATCATTGGAATGCAACGGAAATTCTTCTTGATTTTCTTTATTTCTTTATTTTTATTATTATCTAAAATACTATTTCTCAGGTTTTGGTTACATTTTTTTCACAAGGATCCTCGAATATGTTTTGGTAATTTTTGTACTCTAAATGATGATGTTGAAGTTTGCCTCGTTGAACGCAACGAACGTTCAGTGGTATGATTTTTTTTTTGCAAATCTGGGTTACGTAAAACGGTCGACCATTTTTTAGGACCCTTATAAAAAATCTGCAGCCCGAATTGGCACGGCACAATTTTGGATAATGAAAAAAATGAATATACAAAAAGAAAATATAAAAGTTTCGTTCCATTCCAAAGAGGCTAACATCAACATGGTGTCTAAATGTGCCAAAAAAATTGGCAACGCGAAGAAAATATATTTTCGTTGCAAATTTCAATGGCATGGATTGACCCTTCACTAAAATCTCCGCCATTCGGTCAATTTTTAAATTTTTTACAAAAACATTGTTGCAAATCAAAGTTAAGGCGCTGAAAATTTGGGTGATTTTCGGGACTTTTTTGGGAAAAAAGTACTCAATTAAATGTTTCGGAAGATTAAGGCTATATTTGACCTATATTACATAATTTTTTCATAGAAAAATATTGAGATCCAAGCGACTTATGCGCTGCCTCGGACGCGCAAAAAAAAAGTTCCTCCACTGCTGACATGATTTCGGGCGATTGAGTAGCTGAAACCAAAAAAGGAAAAAATATCGTTAAACTGGAAGGTATTTCCTGTACAATGACGTCGGATTTTCGAAAAATATCAAAATCTAACAAAATGGCGTAGTTATGAAAAATAGTCTGTCTTCTTGCCTATAAAATGGTCGTTTTTTTCAATACCAAATCGTCGATTTTCATCCAATCAAAAATGTCCTACGTCATTGTAGACTAAATATATTCAAGAGTATTCACTTCAAATTTCAAGTCAATCGGATAATTGCTCTTTGAGTTACAATGTCAGCAAATTTGAAAAATCTGATTTCGAGAAAAACTCGTGTAAAGATTTAACTATCGATTTTTGCAAGATAAAATTATTAGAGACACGGTCTTGAAATGTTTACAGGATATTCTTGAAAGTATAAACTGTCGAAAAAGGCAAAAACAATCGGTTTTTTAAAGTGTCACTGGTATACCCCCTTAAGAGCGTTGGCTCTAAAACTATGCAATGAAAACTCGTATTTTTGAAATTTCAAGCTTACGCAGACCTCCCCCTCACTGCCGTGTGATCAATCGTACCAAACTGAAATTTTGCTTACTTTCGCGCTTCGACTTTCCCATACATCCCCGATCGATATTAAGGATGTATGGCAGCTACTGCAGAGTCGTTACAGAACTGATTATGCAATTTGCAAAAATCGCATTTAAAGACTAAATAAAATAATTGTAGTATTCATTGAAGCTAAAAAGGAGATTTACCACAGCTCAAAGTAAAACATGCGGTACAGAAAGAAGAATTTTCAATTTTTAACTGCAAATTTAGTTGCTGATTTGATGTACGTTTTCCCTGACGTTGTCGTGGTTACGACATACGAGCTAAAGAAATACGAAAACGGTCCCATTTAACTCGCAATATCTCGCAAAATATATGGGCACATGTCGATTTTTTTTTAACGTATCATGCATATTACAGCGATACCGCACAAAAGTTTTTTTTACAAAAGAGTACTCCGGAAATACCTTTTTTGCCAATGTAAAGGGAATTTTGGACGTACAGTCCTATGTTCCCCGTGTTAAATGACCCAACATTGAATTCGTTTATCTCAGCATTCACGTGGGCAAATTTTGTTTTTTTAATCTCAAAAAGTTCTCGATATTTTCCTTCACAATATCAGTGAGTTTCAATTCGAACAGTAGTAAATAACTTAGTTGCCATACATCCTTAAGGCTGGCCGAAAAATAAAAAAACTTCCCGCGATCGTTCGAAATTTTCGTGCATTATATTATTTCCCACCGCACCAACGGCCCTCGCGCACGCGATCCCTCTCGATGTCTCGAGACTTTTTCTTTCTGGATGAATTAATCGACAATTTTATACATCGATCGTGCTGTACATGACACGTACACGAAGCTGCGTAATTTACACCAAAAGAAAATCACGTTCGACTTTCTTGCGGGAAATCGAAAGCCGGAAGTGAAGAAAAAGATACCGCGAGTCATTATTATTTGTCTCGAGGCATATGCACTCCCTCCATCCCTCTCTCCCCCTTATATTCGTGCACAAGAGGAAAAGGACGTATACATTTTTTCCCTAGAAATTCCATTTTCATTCGGTGCTCCCTGGATTCGCGAGAGAAGCTTCCTTCGGGAAACTCACGTACCGGAGGAAAACCTTTGCTCCTTCGATACGCGAATATTAAAAAAAAAAAGGGGGGGGGGAAATAGTCCAGGATACACGGCCCGTGTACGTTGCTTGTTCTTTTTTGCGAATGGATTAAATACGTCGACGGTTTTGACGTTTTTTTTTTCAAATGATTTTTTCATGAGGTGGCTCAAGGATTTTCCTTCTTTCTTCCGCACCCGTTTTCCCGCTGACGTTTCGTAAATTTGGCAGATCGCCTAAGCCGCACACTGATCGTCCACTACTACGCTCGGTCGAAGATAAAAAAACCAATTCACGCTGCTTTCCAACGATGCAAAATTCGGATGCATTGAAACGAAGAGAGAGCGATTGATTGATTGACAATATTTATTATGCCCCGTTGAAACTCTTTGACAAATATAAATTAAGCGATAAAATATGAAAAAAAGTGTCAACAGGAATTTGAAGAAATAAGCAATTGATAGAAAACAGAAATTAACGAAATAAGGATTGGATTTACAAATAAAAATAACCAATATAAAGTGCGGTGAGGTAGAAGATTAAATAAAATAACAAAAAAAAAACAATATTTTAAAAAAGAAATAAACCAAAAATTGACGTACAAAGTTAAACCTTGATATAAGCAACACTGAGATGGCAAACCTAAAATTAACTCAATAAACTTGAAAAAATAAGGTGGAAAGAAAGTGATATCTCTCTCGCTCTCTCTCTTTTTATTTAATTAAACTAAGTTTATAAAGTTGAACTTAATTTAATTTAAGTTAAATTAGGAAGATCTACACAGGTTCTAAATCAAGGCGTGTAGATCTACCTACTGCTAAAATTAAACTTAAGGCGTTACCCCCACTTGTAGCGCAAAAAAAGGCCTTTTTCATGAATTTTTTTAAAGAAAACTACAAAACCTTTTTAATCGATCAATATACCATCTTAAAGAACACATCTTGAAGAACTTTCAGTAATTTTTTTATTGAAAAATATTACATTGTTTAGTGGCAAATGGCCGTCAATGAAATAATGTTTTTATATACACGGTTTGCGGTGACCAACATTGCGGCGAAGTGGATCATCTGAAAAAAAAAATGCGGATGGATTTAGTCAAATATACGTATAAACTAGTCTTTGATCGAAGGATTTTAAAAAATATTCATTTTTCACAAAATGGCTGACAGTCAAAGTTAATGGTTCGATTTTAACGAAAAAAAACGGCCGTTTTATAGCCAAAAAATTTTTTTTTCGAAAAAAAAATCGAACGATTAAAGACTACATTTTTATGTATTAAATAAGCCTGCAAAATTTCAAGAAGATCGGTTCATTAGTGTTCGAGTAATCTTGGTCACCGACTTCAGAAATGCCATTTTGAGAAAAACGCGTTTAAAGTTTCAATTTCACAACGGATTCTTCTCTTTCAACGCTCATATCTCAGTCAATTTTGTTCGGATCGACTCGAAATTTTCATGACATATTCTCAGATACTTATACTTCAAAAAAATGCAATAAAAAAAATCGATTTTTTCAAAATCGTAAGTGGGGGTAACCCCTTAACAAAACGAAGTGCAAGGAAAGAGAGAAAGAGCGAGATGCTCTGTTTTTTCATACTTTTTTTTTAAGTTTGTAAAGTTAATCTTAGGTTTATAATCTCATTTGTGTTTATACCGAGTTTGACTTTGTATTTCAATTTTTTGTTCTCTCTCTCTCTCTCTCTCTCTCTCTCTCTCTCTCTCTCTCTCTCTCTCTCTCTCTCTCTCTCTTTCTTCGCACCTAATTTTGTTAAGTTAACTAAATCAATTTCAGGTTCAAAATTTCATTTCTGTTTATATCGAGTTCTCCTTTTCATTCCAATTTTTTATTTTGTTCCCTCTTTTAAACATTTGTTATTATTTTTTATCTATTTTTCCGCATTTTTCATTATTCGTGTTTGTTTTCATATCGAATCCTTCCTGCTTCAATTTCTGTTTATTTTCTTTTATCCCTATCAATTATTGATTTCTTCAAATTCCCGTTAATACCTTATTTTTCACATCCCATCAATAAATATATATTTGCCCAAGAGTTTCACTAGAGGTCAATGCAGTAAATTCGTGGGTTGAGCTGGAGAACGCTGAAACGACGTACATATAGGAGCTGCAGGATAGCAGGAAGGCTAGAATCGGATGATCTCGCGAACGTCGTTGCATTCCGGTGGCGTTGGGCACCATCGACGTTCAGGAATCTACCGAGTGTTTCCGTCATGTCCAATCCAACGGTTTCCTTGACTCTCCATAACCAAAACCCCTCTCTCCCTCCCTGTGTACCGTTCTCTCTCTCCCTTACTCTCTATGTCGCATGGTCGATGGCTTGACTGTCCTGGAGAGACACTATGCGCTCAGGTACCAAGCAAATCGACTCTCATAGCGGTGGTTGGCATACCCGTTGCATGAACCAAGCTCAGGGATTTGCCAACGGTTGTCTATCGTTTTGTCTGCATCCCTCTCTTCCTCTCTCTCTCTCTCCCTCATTCGTCTTGAGGAAGTTTCCTGGTCATACTTACACATCAAGTCATCAACCTTTCTCTCTCTTTCTGTCTTTCACTTTTGGGCATTAAAAGGGCCAGCGTCAACCTCTGCCCCACTCCGTTTTTTTTTTTAAAGAAATGTTCAAATCGCGGCGATTGTCCAGGACAGATTGCGACTAGTTCCAACATTGATCGTAAAATTATGCAGTCTGTATAACGTGACACTTTTTTTCCAAATTTCTCACAGGAATTGAATGGGATTGAGAAAAAGGTCGAGCGGAATGGAGAATGTAATTTTTTTATAAGAAAGGGGAGAGAGAGAGAGAGAGAGAGAGAGAGAGAGAGAGAGAGAGAGAGAGAGATTGATTAGATTGATTAGATTTATTAATGCCATGCCTCAAGGCAAATTAATAACAGCATTCATAACTTTACGTACATAATAGTGGAAGAAAAGCAAATTTCAAAAAAGTAGATGAAGATAAATATATGAGGTTGAAGTTTGCATCGTTGGAATGCAACGAAAATGAATATACTTAAATTCCGTTATTTTTTTTGTCGATTTGGCCTACAAAAATCTTCAGTCACTTTTCACGATATTTATTTGGCGATCTACAATATAAATCTAAAAAAAATTATCTTGAATAATAATAACAATATGGATAATAAAATGTAAAAAAAAAAACAAATTTCGTTGCGTTCCCACGATGCAAACTTCAACACCATATACATTCAACAGAATTTATATAATATGCATTGATATATAATATTATTTGCATAATATATATAAGATTATTATATATCATATATCATATATAAGATTACTTTCTATGCATGTCTATAATGATTATATATATAATCTTATATATGATATATATTATTTGCATAATTCGTAGAAAATAATCGAAAATGAATTAATACCAATCCGATTAGTGGTAAGAATTACACGTTTGCTCCATTCGAAGCGCATGGTAAAGGATGCTAATAATAGAAATGAAAATAAAAATAAAAACAAAATGGAACTACAACTAAATTAAATACTGCGGTGGGTATCATCGAAGCCAGACAGAGAGCGAGAGGGAGAGAGAGAGAGAGAGAGAGAGAGAGAGAGAGAGAGAGAGAGAGAGAGAGAGAGAGAGAGTGAAAGGGAGATTGATTGATTTATTATTTATTATATCCCCTGGTAGCAACCATGGGGCAAATTACGATTAACAAGAGAGATACAAGATAGTAAAAATTATACAAAATCAATCTAAAGATTGCGAGATGAGTGGATATAAAACAAAATAACATTTGAAAGGAGGTGTATACAATTCAACGACTAAAGATGACCGTGCGAGAGAGAGAGAGAGAGAGAGAGAGAGAGAGAGAGAGAGAGAGAGAGAGAGAGATTTCTTCGCCCTCATACTGTTTCGAAAAAAAAGCTTCTGTCTCGGAATTTCTACAAGTTCGATCTTTTGTGTCAAATAGCACCGCGAAATGTCGACACAGCGCAAGGGATATGCCCATACAGGAAAAGTAACGTGACCAGACGAAGAGTATCGAGACAGTTTTCTCTCGTATATATGCTAAACGCTTTTTTCACTGTATTCTCCCCCTCGCCTTCTCTCCCTCTCTCTTTCTCTCTCTCTCTCTCTCTCTCTCTCTCTCTCTCTCTCTCTCTGTCCCTCTCCCTCTCTCCACGCCTACAGTTCTCTCTCATTCCTGCCGGTTGTCTGTCGTGTTTCTCCCTCCGTCCCACTGCCTATAACCGCGAGTCAGGCAGTAAAGGCTCCGATTTTTATTGGCTAGTGATAAAAAATTTATCTCGCATGCGAGAATGCAACTTTGCCGCAAATTCTCCGCCCGACCCTTATTCGTTCTTTCTCCCTTATCGTCGGTAAATCAACCTCTCAACTAATTGTTACGAATCCACCGATGCACTTTTTTTCACTCGGTGTGTCTGTATCGTTGGTACATTCGTTGTTATTTCAATCCTTTCCACGTGCCATCGTTGTCGATTTTCGAACAAGTCGATATCTGTAATCCGCCGTACGTCGTGAGTTTGTTCGTTGCTCGTTTTCTCGCGTATCGATTATTTACCATTCGCGGCACTATTTCTGTACCTGTGACACAGCAAGCTAGCCCTGTATTCTATTCCTCCTTCTATTTCATCGTCTCGAGGAGATCCGGATCGATCAGGGCCGGTAGGCACGACTGCTTTTCGCCTAGTATAGACATACATGCTTGTATATGTATAAATGTGTGCGTGGGTGTGTACCTAGAACTTTTTAGCATTCCCAGCGCGACCAAGGGAAGAATGAAGAAAAAAGCGTCTTCGCCATTCCCACTGTCTCTCGAATTTCTCTTTCTCTCTTTTTCCTTCTGTCTGTCGCATGGCGAGAATAATTAATTTGTCCTAACCGTAACGCGAATTTGTATATATACCGATCTAATCATATTGTTATTCAAACGCTTGCTCGATAGGGGTGTGTTTACTGCATAGTAATAAGAACAATGATAAAGACGACAGCATTGTGGTTAGTGATGATAATAATGATTAATTATATCGATGATTATTGTAATTATTAATGACAATCATAATGATAAATTGTATCGATGGTAATAATAATTTTCAATGATATTAATTATGTTAATAATGAAAATTGTTGGACAACAATTATAATAATACTCATGGCTTGAAAAACAATATTAATAACCCATAAGAACAATAATGATGATAATTATAACAATGATATTTGCTTGAAAAAAGAAAGTTTATTGTCATTGCATTAAGGCGTTACCCCCACTTGTAGCGCAAAAAAAAAGACCTTTTTCATGAATTTTTTTTAAAGAAAACTACAAAACTTTTTTAATCGATCAATATACCATCTTAAAGAACACATCTTGAAGAACTTTCAGTAATTTTTTTATTGAAAAATATTACATTGTTTAGTGGCAAATGGCCGTCAATGAAATAATGTTTTTATATACACGGTTTGCGGTGACCAACATTGCGGCGAAGTGGATCATCTGAAAAAAAAAATGCGGATGGATTTAGTCAAATATAAGTATAAACTAGTCTTTAATCGAAGGATTTTAAAAAATATTAATTTTTCACAAAATGGCGGACAGTCAAAGTTAATGGTTCGATTTTAACGAAAAAAAAAACGGCCGTTTTTGGGTTATAAAACGGCCATTTTTTTTTCGAAAAAAAAAATCGAACGATTAAAGACTACATTTTTATGTATTAAATAAGCCTGCAAAATTTCAAGAAGATCGGTTCATTAGTGGTCGAGTAATCTTGATCACCGACTTCAGAAATGCCATTTTGAGAAAAACGCGTTTAAAGTTTCAATTTCAGTTTACACAAAGAAAATATTTTTTTGTAAACTTACCTAGAGTCATCTATTCCGGGCCCATACAGAAGTATGGGCCCGGATACTTATACTTCAAAAAAATGCAATAAAAAAAAATCGGTTTTTTTCAAAATCGCAAGTGGGGGTAACCCCTTAAGAACGAAATAAAAGCTACTTTGCTTTCACCTCACCAAAGATATTTATAACTGATTGGGATGAAACTAATACATCCGTTGTAATTCTATTCATCATTGAAAGCATTCATTTCATGAATGATAATCGATGAGGATAATCGATGAGCAAAAAAGTAAAGCAGGTCATTCGTGGTTTTTGAACGCCTTGTCGCTATGTTGGCAAATATCAATGTTCTGGCCGAGAAGACATTACCTAAATGTATTTCGCCAACAATCCGCCAGGTGGCTACAAGCGAAGCGCTTCGCGTAAACAAGGTACCATCGCACGAGGATAAAAGTTCGTCCTGTGAGTTGTACCACGTACAGAAGTGCTATGCTTACAGCGTGCACTTATGCTTATGATTTTGCGATACTTGCTAGATAACACTTTGTATTCTAGGCCCTTTTCGCTCGGATAGTGATCTGTGTACGCTTTTCTGTCTCTTTGTATATCAGGAAATGCAGGCAAGCGTATGTCTACACCAGAGTTGGGCGTAATTCTATTTATAAATGCGAATTCGAATTTATTCACAAATATTCTGAACATACAAATAAAATCACACAAAAAATTGTGAATATTCACAAAAAATGTGAATATTTACAAAAAAAACCTGAAAATTAAAAAAAATTCACATAAAAATCTGTGAATGCAAATGCATTCACAAAAAATTGTAAATACAAAAAAATTCACAAAATAAGTTGTGATTTTGTTTCGTATTTAAGACAAATTAAAATCAAATTCAATTAGATTAAAATGTACACCAAAAGTGAGTTCTTGCGTATTTTGAGAGAAAACATTGCGTCGAGGCAAAGAATTTTTTGCAAAAAAAGCTGTGAGGTTCAAATATTACATTATAAATATGGAAAAATTCGCAAAATGAGTTGTGAATTTCCTCAAGTTGAAGAAAATTACAATCGAATTCACGACAATTAGATTAAAATTTACACCACAAGTGAGTCCTTACGAATTTTGAGAGAAAACATTGAGTTGAACTCAACAAGTAAGAACTCACCTTTGGTGTACATTTTAATCTAATCATTGTGAATTTGATTTTAATGTGTCTTAAATACGAAAAAATTCACAACTTATTTTGTGAATTTTTTTGTATTTACAATTGTTTGTGAATACAATTGTATTTGTATGCATGCATGTGAATAAAAATGTGAATAAAAATTCGTATTCACACTTGTGAATACGAATTTATTTGTATTCGTATTTACAATAAGTGAAGTATGAATAAATTTGTATTTACATTCACATGAAAATCACGATGTTAATAAATTCGTATTCGTATTTATAAATAGAATTGCGCCCAACTCTGTTCTACACTCATATACTACCTTAGCAAGTAGATAACCAACAAACAATACGTTGTCGAAATACTAAATTGAATACACTCCCGTATTTACTTCCTCAAGGATTCCACAAACGCTGAAACGTCATTTTTAACTTCCTTGTTTCTTCCTGATTATTTTCCAATCTATTCCCTCCAACTTTCCCGGTCATTTACCACTTGTTCTCCTGCCCGTTCCTGATCAGTTCCCCAGAAAGACGCAAGACGCCGAATAAATGCTGTAGTTACAATCACATAAAAACTGTCTCCATACGAGTAAACATTTATTCACTTCTAATAAATTATGTTCTAATGTGCCAATTTATTAGAACACAATACAAGTTTTTTCTGAGTGTAGGGAAGCCAGATGAGGGGCTACCTTTTTCCGACTCAAATTTCTACACGGCCGACTGTTAGAAGCTGTAGCTCACTCAATTTCAGGAATATTTCAATTAACATTTCAGGGTAAAAAGAAAAAAAACGGTAATTTTATTGTGAATTGATTCGATTAAGCTCGCTGAACGGGGATGTGCGGCCGAAGACAGAGAACACCGTGTAGATAGTGATGATCTTCTTTTTTATCTCACGGGAGAGCCTCAAGGACTCATAATAATTTGCTGGGCCGCGGTTTGGGGCGGAACACTTTTTCTTTCGGCGGCATTTTTTTCTTTCCGCCGGTAACCCTATCTCGTATACTACGGACTATTATACTATTATAAGTATATTCCACTATACTATTACTATATTGACCGTGTCCAGGTACTATTTCACTTCCGAGAATTTACTATCTGACCTCGCGCGTGATCAACTCACGGGCCCTTTCACGATCTTTCGTCCCTTTGCATTCTTTCTCGTATCACCGCCTTCTTTATTCTAACCAATATATATATACACTGACAGAAAAATTCTATGGATATTAACTAAATGCGTCTAGTCAATTTTTTTGTAATTAATTAGATTTTTCGTGAAATCAAATTTTTCCTATTACACTCCATTATTGGAATTATTTGTTTTAAATATATTCATTTCTTCAAATCAAGATCCAATTAATATCGTCTAAAAACTAAATATTTTATTCATTCCTAATAAATGTGTGATTCGGTTTCATCTGTTGAAAAAACAATTTAGTTGAATACATTAAGTGTATCTATTTAATTTTTTTTAATTTAAATTAAATAGAATTTTTATATAGTCAAACATTTTTCTATTTGATTCAATCAATGGTCTGTGTTTATTGCAACACACATATGAAAGGGGGGGGAGAGAGGAATTATATATATAATTCCTCTTCCCCCCCTTTCATGAGGGGGGGGGGGGGGGGGTGAAACGAATTTGATTATCAAAGACTTCGAATGTGCTTATCCAAGGTCGAAGCTAACGGGCAGGGACGTAATCAATGAGAACTTACGAGTCGCACTTGCTGGGAATTCCTCGTTGATGGGGGATAATTGCAAGCCCCAATCCCTAGCATGAAAAAGGTTCAGAGGGGTGCCCGGGCCCTTCGCCAGAGAAGACGCGCTGATGCCTTCAGTGTAGCGCGCGTGCGGCCCAGAACATCTAAGGGCATCACGGACCTATTATTGCTTAAACTCGTGCGATTATTACGTGCTTTCACGCACTCGAAAACTGTAGATCGTTAAGGCGGGATAAATATTTAGACGGGAAAAAAGCAATTTTGAAGGATTTTCTACATTAAGAAATAATTATTCTACAATTATTAAACTTTATACTTTCATAGTATATTTAAGCGGAGATATACACCTAGGAGCCGGAAAAAAGGTCATTTTTTCAAGGAAAACTATTTGAAATTTCGGATTGGGGTTTTAATTATCTAAAAGTATATACATTCAAAAATATGTTTAATTTTATTTATTTGAAAATATTAAAAATATACAAGGATATTGTATGATCCTTGGAGCGTCGTAAAAAAATCTGCGTATACGGTACCCACTGGCGTTTCTTCAAAAATCATCTGAAAATAAAACCAAAAAGATTATTAAATTAGATACTATAATCTAGTATTTGTCATAGCCGATTTTGAAAATATCGATTTATGACAAAATGGCGGACGTTTGAACATAAATAGTGATTTTTGGGCCAAAAAATAGTTATTATTTTGCCTATAATACAAAAACTAAGTAACGGAAAAAAAATCCTATGACAAGTACTAGACAATGGTGTATAGAATAACCACAAAAAACCTCAAGGCAATCGGTTTATTGATTTTCGAGAAATTTTGGGTACCGATTTGACCAGGAATTACTGTATAAGGAAGGAATTTGCTGTATAAATTTAAATCGAATGGTAATATTTCGTCAGTTGTCCCGAAAGTCCTTTAAGGCCCGGACTGCCAACGTTCAATTTCTTCATCTCCATTGTTATCCAAAGTATTTTCGCGCAGCTTCGGGTTGCCGACCTCTCAGGAGGAGCTCCAAAAACATTCGACCGATTTTGGAGTCTTGAATAAGCGAGGAAAATGAGGGCATTTTTATTTAAAAAAAAAATAAATAAAAAAAAAATTAAAAATTTAAAAATAAAAATTAAAAAAAAAATTAAAAAATTAAAAAATACAGTCTCCCATACCAACGATGCAAACTTCATCGTGCTCGATTTCCGTTCGAGCACAAAATACCCGGCGGTGGATTGTCCCGGTAGATTTGCAACGTTTCATGGCGTCGGAGAAGGAGAAGGAAAAAAAACATAAAACGGAATAAAGAAAGAAAACTTTCCGTTGACCGTTGCTCCTCAGGCCCGAGAGTATAACGGAGTGAGTCAGAAAACGGCGCTCGAATCGTGAAGATCGGGCCGAAAGGTCCGACCCGCAGGAATGTAACGTTTCCGCTCCACACCTCGGGTTTGCGTACTCCATGCGCAACGAAAAAAAAAAGTACGAAAAATGCCCACTCTCGTCTACACTAGATTGCACGCAGTCGAAAAGGAAATTAACAAAAACAAAACGCACGCACGCACGAATAAAATGAAGAAAAAAAAGTTGCATCTGCTCAGTCGCCTCTGGCTGAACTTTGTCCCTCGCTCTTTTGTCCCGCAGAGCGTCCGTATAATTCGTCCAATCTTCCTTTGCCCACGGACCAAATCGCTGCTCAGTCGTCCGAGCGGGATTCCCCGTCTGATGACCCGAAAAAATACGAATAGAAGAGAAAAAGAATGCTCAATTAAAATCACAGCGGCCGGAGACGGTTACAAATTAATGATAATTCATCCGAAGGGTGCGAGAGGGAGAGAGAGAGAGTTTTGATGTCATTTTTTTCATTATGCATTCGTTCAACTTTGGGACAAATTAGTGAAAAATATTTATAAAGTATTTATAAACATTTATATTTATAAATATTTAAAAAATATGAAAGATTAAATAAAGATTAATAATGACGTTATTTTTATTAAAAAAAAGTCTACTGCATGGCCAATCGGTGGTTCTGGCAACTAGGCTGATCTGAAATTAAGAATAAAATGTACTTTTAGCGTAACTATAAAACTTTCGAATGATCGGATACTTTTTTGAAATTTTGAAAATTACGATAATGGCTAGCTGTAGAAAAAAAAGTTCAATTTTCGCAACAAAAAATGTAATCACTTTTTTTATTTTCAAATTGATAAACATATCGAAAAATCATCCGGTTAAACGATAGAAATTGTCATGAGCGCTAGAGAGATAGCTGATTTGCACATTCTCAGTATTGTCCGAGACGGCTGATATTCCGAAAAAAATAAAAGAAACACCTTCCGCTCTGTTGAAAGACGAACATTGTCTTTCTCTTCGTTTGCCCCAACCGTGACTTGTCTACGACAAAACTTGGCCGTAGGATTTTTGCCAACCTGAAGTGTGAGCCATGTGCTTAAGGGGTTAGGCTACTGTGACGAGCCGAAAATCAGTTATTACAAAAAAATGAATTTTGAAAGAATAAGATGATTGAAAAATCGTTAGGACATTTATTTGTATGTTGGTTGCCAAAGTTGTATGCCAAATTTTATTGAAAATGAATAATTAAATATGAATAATTAAAGAAGTTATAAACAATCTCGTGATTGTTTATAACTTCTTGATGGTGTACTTGAGTTTAGTCGCCCGGTTGAGACAGACAAAAAAACGAGTTATTTCTTAAAATAGATAATATTGGCTAAGACTTGATCGAGCTTTTTTATTATCATGTTGAAATCATACAAAAATGTGTTCGATTTTTTTTTTCGGAAAAATGACATCGTTATTGTTGATGACTGATGAAAAAAATGTTGAGCACCAAAACGTCGGCCAAGACTAAACTACTACTACACAAAATAAGTGTTCCAAATTTCAAGTCAATCTGTTCATTGGGTGTCGAGAAATCGTGTGCACCGTTTTGAAAAACATAGTTCAGGCAAAACGCGTTCAAAGTTTTACTAGTAGTTCTATCATTGCAATGATAAGTTTACCTTTAATTTGCGATTCCTGCACTATACAGGGTGTCTTGTTATGAATGGATAATCCTGCAACTGTCGATAGGTCAGATCATGTCCTACTCTATGCTGGAATTTCGGTTTAGCAAAAGTCCGACGGTTTTCGAAATAAGAATCATCTGCTTTTGGTTTTTCGCATGCCATGATCTACAAATCTACAAATGATCATTTTTGTTACCCTATTCTTTTAAAATACTCTTTGTTATTCGTTTCATCTAGAAAAGTCTTCTTTTTAACCTTAAATGTTACGGAAACGTTATGAAAAAAGATCTCATGCGGAATTTTCGTACAGACCAATTCGAACATGTGGCTTTGATAGCCTGCGGTGTAAAAAAAATCTACACATATCGTGCCAATGACTTTAAAAAGTTGCCTAATCATGGTTGATTCACATCACTCGTAGAAATGGCATGCGAAAAACCAAAAGCAGATGATTTTTTTCAAAAACTAACATAGAGCCCAAAATCTCGAGAAACATGGGACTTTTACTAAACTGAAATTCCAGCACATAGCAGGACATGATCTGACCTATCGACAGTTCCAGGATTATCCATTCATAATAGGACGCCCTGTATGTTAGAGCTTCCTCTTCAATTTGAGTTGCCTTACGGGGCTATACCAGTGTGAACGCTGAAAATTTGGGTGGTTTTCGGGAATTTTTTCGAAGAAAAGTACTCAATTAACGGGTTACCAAAACTTGTAGCGCAAAAAAAGGCCTTTTTCATGAATTTTTTTAAAGAAAACTACAAAGCTTTTTTAATCGATCAATATACCATCTTAAATAACACATCTTGAAGAACTTTCAGTAATTTTTTTATTGAAAAATATTACATTGTTTAGTGGCAAATGGCCGTCAATGAAATAATGTTTTTATATACACGGTTTGCGGTGACCAACATTGCGGCGAAGTGGATCATCTGAAAAAAAAATGCGGATGGATTTAGTCAAATATAAGTATAAACTAGTCTTTAATCGAAGGATTTTAAAAAATATTAATTTTTCACAAAATGGCGGACAGTCAAAGTTAATGGTTCGATTTTAACGAAAAAAAACGGCCGTTTTTTGGCTATAAAACGGCCATTTTTTTTGTTCGAAAAATAAAATCGAACGATTGAAGACTACATTTTTATGTATTAAATAAGCCTGCAAAATTTCAAGAAGATCGGTTCATTAGTGTTCGGGTAATCTTGGTCACCGACTTCAGAAATTCCATTTTGAGAAAAACGCCTTTAAAGTTTCAATTTCAGTTTACACGAAGAAAATATTTTTTTTTGTAAACTTACATAGAGATTTTGAAGTATAAGTATCCGGGCCCATACGGAAGTATGGGCCCGGATACTTATACTTCAAAAAAATGCAATAAAAAAAATCGATTTTTTCAAAATCGCAAGTGGGGGTAACCCCTTAAATGTTTCGGAAAATTAAGAATATATTTCGCTATATTTGACCTATATTACATAATTTTTTCATAGAAAAATATTGAGATCCAAGCGACTTACGCGCTGCCTTCAGAGGCGCCAAAAAAAAAGTTCCTCCACAGCTGACATGATTCCGGCCGATTGAGTAGCTGAAACCGAAAAAGAAAAAACTTTCGATAAACTGGAAGGTATTTCCTGTACAATGACGTAGGATTTTCGAAAAATATCACAATCTAACAAAATGGCGTAGTTATGAAAAAAAGTCTGCTTTCTTGCCTATAAAATGGTCGTTTTTTTCAATGCCAAATCGTCAATTTTCATCCAATAAAAAATATCCTACGTCATTGTAGAGTAAATATATGCAAGAGTACTCAGTTCAAATTTCAAGTCAATCGAATAATTGCTCTTTGAATTACCATGTCAGCAAATTTGAAAAATCTCATTTCATATTCTTGAAAGTATAAAAATGTCATCTTATATTCTTGAAAGTATAAACTGAGGAAAAGTTCGTCATTTTGACAGTAGCCTAACCCCTTGAAGTTAAGAGCCTAGTCTACAAAACTATGCAATAAAAAAAAACGTATTTTAAAAATGTCAAACTTATGCAGTCCCCTTCACTGCCCATATGATACAATACAACAAACCAAATAATAGTAGTAATCCCAATCTTCGTTCTTATGATATGCAATTTTGTGTGTCTCTCTCTCCCTCCCATGAACAATAAATAATCCAATAAAACAAAATACAGAAGCAACAAATCTAAAGCGGGGGTGCAATCGATACTGTAACAATTCATTCCCACAATAATTCAATAATAATAAGAATGAGATAAAAAGCATTCGCGAAGTAATAAAATAATAACACAAACGATGACACGCTCGCGAAACTATAGAAACACCAACGCATCCGTAAAATAATCAGATAACAATAACAGTTACAAGTAAATCAATCGAATAAAAACGATAAAGCACACGCACTGCAATCGAAATCAAGCTCAAAGTGAAAAACGGAGAAATACTTCGCCTGGACTCTGTAAAAATGGAGAGCGAGAGAGAGAAAGAGAGACTGAGAGAGCCAAAAACAAAAAGACACAAGTCTGCGCCATGTGGCTCCAATGGTAAGATAGAAAAGGAATTCGAATGACCAAACACCGATAATGTATTCCAAGCAAAAGGAAAAGAACAACAAAGCACACGCCGCCACATCCGGTTCCTCAGCCTCGTGTTTGCGTCATAATCGCTGGATCGTATTCCTTCTCAAATTCCATTGTCAGCCGATTTCGTAGGAATTTCGCTCTTGATACGATAAAATCGTAATTAAGGTGGTACTAGCGGATTGACTAGTCAACAAAAAATCTGTTAATTTTCGAATCTGAAAAAAGCAAAATATCCATGATATGGAAAGGAATTATTTGATAACTATATGTAATAGCTGTGTGTATTATATTATGAAAAGTGATGTATTATAATAGCAATCAGATTGTCGTTGAATGTCGAGCGTGTGTTTGTTTACCGTGTGTGTAATGTGCGTATTGTAACTTCGGTCTTACATACATTGTCATAGATATGGATCGACATAGTATTCGTTCGAATATCGGACGTAATAAAATTGCGTCAAGACGGGATATACATTTACAACGATTAAACAATCGATTTTTTTCTTTTCTTTAAAGCGTTACCCCCACTTGTAGCGCAAAAAAGACCTT
This sequence comes from Ophion slaviceki, assembly GCA_944452715.1. Taxonomy (NCBI): domain Eukaryota; kingdom Metazoa; phylum Arthropoda; class Insecta; order Hymenoptera; family Ichneumonidae; genus Ophion; species Ophion slaviceki. Next base: position 43,242,664 of record OX101790.1, read on the forward strand.
TTTCATGAATTTTTTTAAAGAAAACTAGAAAACTTTTTTAATCGATCAATATACCATCTTAAAGAGCACATCTTGAAGAACTTTCAGTAATTTTTTTATTGAAAAATATTACATTGTTTAGTGGCAAATGGCCGTCAATGAAATAATGTTTTTATATACACGGTTTGCGGTGACCAACATTGCGGTGAAGTGGATCATCTGAAAAAAAAATGCGGATGGATTTAGTCAAATATAAGTATAAACTAGTCTTTAGTCGAAGGATTTTAAAAAATATTCATTTTTCACAAAATGGCGGACAGTCAAAGTTAAGGGTTCGATTTTAACGAAAAAAAAAACGGCCGTTTTTTGGCTATAAAACGGCCATTTTTTTCGAAAAAAAAATCGAACGATTAAAGACTACATTTTTATGTATTAAATAAGCCTGCAAAATTTCAAGAAGATCGGTTCATTAGTGTTCGAGTAATCTTGGTCACCGACTTCAGAAATGCCATTTTGAGAAAAACGCGTTTAAAGTTTCAAATTCAGTTTACACGAAGAAAATATTTTTTTTTTTGTAAACTTACATAGTCATCTATTCCGGGCCCATACAGAAGTATGGACCCGGATACTTGTACTTCAAAAAAATGCAATAAAAAAAATCGATTTTTTCAAAATCGCAAGTGGGGTTAACCCCTTAAACGATAGAACTATATATGTAGAATATTTGTTCAAAGGCTTAAAGCGAAATTCGAAAAACTTCAAACGTTACAGCCCGTCAACGCTGTGCCTCACCGCTCGGATTCGGAGCGCGCGTGAACTTCAAACGCGTTTTTTTCAAAACTGCATTATCGAAATTGGCGTGCAGGATTACTCAAAATCTATTGAGCCGATTAAGTTGAAACTTGGTAGAAATATTGATAATATTTTCTACTTGACGAGAATTGTTTTTGAAAAATTGAAAAAAAAAACTACTTTTTTAATCCACATTGTACAGAAATGTTGCGTGAAATTTTGATTTCTTTTTGTAAATGCGTGCCATTTTCTCAAATTTGCATTTTCTTCATTTTAATGACCGTCACATAGAAACTATACATGTTTTAACTGAAAAAATGTTTGAACTTTTTTGCAAATCAAAGACTACGGGAAGCTAGACTGCACGCCGATTTGCAACTCCCGCGGTGACATTGTTGTAACACTCTGCCACAGCTCCGTCATTTTAATGATGAATTAATTTGAAACAATTGTTTCGTATACTTAAATATACTACTAAAGTATACCTAGAGTTTGATAATTGGAGAATAATTATTTCTTAATTTAAAAAATCCCTCGTTATTGGTTATTTTTTTCCTGGCTAAATGTATACCCCGCCTTAAGAACTTACAACTTTTGTCGTTGCATTCAAATTGACCGGCTCGATTCGGCCTCCCGGATACGAGCGCAGCTGACGGCATGCGGCGTTGCAAAATCAACGCCATCTCTCCCGTCATGGCAGACGTGGTTAGCGAACGCGAAGATTAGTCGATTCAATCGACAATATCTGCTCGAATCGTCCCGTAACCTATATTTTTTATGGAACATACGTGACCTCGACAGTTTTTTTTTGTTATTTATCGCGTCCGCATACCTCCGTATGTAATCGCGAATTATCGTTATTTCCGTCTCAAAGTTCGATCCGCACGGATTCCTTATATGGCGCCGGTTAAATGCATTGATTTAGTGAATTAATTACTATTGTATTTAGCCAGTAAGGCATGCCGAGTTTTCGCAGACGTCATTCTGTATGTCTATACTACAGCATGTAAAAAAAACCTTTTTTTTTCTAATGAGGAGGTTGCACAGACTACCTCAAGGGGCTACACCAGTGTGAACGCTGAAAATTTAGGTGATTTTCGGGAATTTTTTGGAAAAAAAAAGTACTCAATTTAATGTTTCAGAAAATTAAGAATATATTTGGCTATATTTGACCTATATCATATAATTTTTTCATAGAAAAATATTGAGATCCAAGCGACTTATGCGTTGCCTTCGGAGGCGCCAAAAACAGTTCCTCCACTGCTGACATGATTCCGGCCGATTGAGTAGCTGAAACTGAAAAAGGAAAAAATGTCGTTAAACTGGAAGGTTGTTTCCTGTACAATGACGTAGGATTTCAGAAAAATATCGAAATCTAACAAAATGGCGTAGTTGTGAAAAAAAAGTCTGTTTTCTTGCCTATAAAATGTTCGTTTTTTTCAATGCCAAATCGTCAATCTTCATCCAATGAAAAATATCCTACGTCGTTGTAGAGTAAATATATTCAAAAGTACTCAGTTCAAATTTCAAGTCAGTCGGATAATTGCGCCTTGAGTTACAATGTCAGCAAATTTGAAAAATCTCATTTCGAGAAATACGCGTTTAAAGATTTAACTATCGATTTTTGCAAGATAGAATGATATTTACCATAAAAACTGCTAATCAGCTATACCTGACCCATACAATGGACCCTCCTCTTCTTCGAATAATGCCTGCTGAGAGGCTGAATCTTTTCACACTGGTATAGCCGCTTAATACGATAAAATACGTTTTATTTCAATATTTCGAAACAATTGATCTCGTTAAGGATGTATGGCAACTAAGTTATTTACTACTGTTCGAATTGAAACTCACTGATATTGTAAAGGAAAATATCGAGAACTTTTTGAGATTAAAAAAACAAAATTTGCCCACGTGAATGCTGAGATAAACGAATCCAAAGTTGGGTCATTTAACACGGGGAACATAGGACTGTACGTCCAAAATTCCCTTTACATTGGCAAAAAAGGTATTTCCGGAGTACTCTTTTGTAAAAAAAACTTTTGTGCGGTATCGCTGTAATATGCATGATACGTTAAAAAAAAAATCGACATGTGCCCATATATTTTGCGAGATATTGCGAGTTAAATGGGACCGTTTTCGTATTTCTTTAGCTCGTATGTCGTAACCACGACAACGTCAGGGAAAACGTACATCAAATCAGCAACTAAATTTGCAGTTAAAAATTGAAAATTCTTCTTTCTGTACCGCATGTTTTACTTTGAGCTGTGGTAAATCTCCTTTTTAGCTTCAATGAATACTACAATTATTTTATTTAGTCTTTCAATGCGATTTTTGCAAATTGCATAATCAGTTCTGTAACGACTCTGCAGTAGCTGCCATACATCCTTAAAGATCGTCTTCCCTATTTCTCTTCTTCCCGGTGAGAAACAAGGGGTGGCGATTGTAGCTTCGGTGGAGCGCCGGGATGGAAAAATTCGCGCTCGGATGCCTGCGAGTAAAGTCGTTTGATCTCACAGTGGAAAGACTACTACGAGCCGTCAACGTCAACGACGACGACGACAAATAAGTGGAACGTAGACGTTCCGGAAGGTCGCGGAACGGCCTGCCGGTGAATTGTGGCCGCGATGGTGGTGGTTAGATGCTTGCTGCCTAACCTCTCTTCTGTTTCGCGTGTGACTTCATTCATGACTCGGCTCTCGGGGCTCTCTGATCGCCAGGCTGGATTTCCTCTTTCTCCTTCTCCACCACGGGCTCGCTCCACCTCTTATCCTCTTTACCCTATGTTCCTTTCTCTCTCTCCCTCTCTGGCTCAGTCTTCTCCCACCGCGCTTCCATTTAACCCCCACACCTTGCGTCCAACCTCCTTATCCTTTCCTCACACTCTTTCTCTCGCTTTATCGCTTCGACGCTTTGTCTCTCATTTCTCAGGCTCCGACGTCGGCGGCGTTGTCGAGATTCATAACGGCCTCGTCCGATGACGTGGCGTTTCGTCATCTCTTCATGACAGACTGCAAAAATAGCCATGCAGCTGTGTGTGTGAGAGAGATAGAGAGAGAGAGAGAGAGAGAGAGGGAGAGAGAGAGAGAGAGAGAGAGAGAGAGAGAGGGGCATCCGTTTGTCTCACAAACATCAGGCTGCCCACCCGATCGTGCAGATTACAATTTTCTTCATAACATTGACTCGATCACGCGAGTCCTTCCTTCGCGCAGACTTCTCGGGAGCCGAGTGAGCGAAAAAAGGAAACAAAGTTGTTTCTTCGCACACTAATCATTGACGAGTTCGATATATAGGGTGGCCTGAAAAGTACCGCCCAAAAGGGAAAATGACGCTCGAACGGTAAATTTCGATCGCTCGTTTCAATACGTATTCCGAATCAGCCCCATGTATATTCTACGATCGTTTTAGTTTTCGACAATACAGTATTCTTTTATTTTTCTCTTTCGTGTATGCACCTTCCTTGGGATTTCTTTTCTTACTTGCGTTATCGTTGTGGAGTGCTTTTCTTCGATGAAGCGGTTTTTTTTTCATAGGCGCGCGGCCGGACATACGGCACCTGCAATTTTTAATTTACAGTGAGTGACATTTTTTTTCGGTTCTACATGTGAATAGCTACAGAAGTACGTAAGATTTTTTTTTGATATATTGATTTTTGCAAAAACAGCGCGGTTTTTAAATAACAGTTCAAAATTCTCAAAAAGAACATCGTCCGGAAATTGTTTATAAAAAAAAGTATGTAATATATCGAGAAAATCCTACGTACGTCATTGCAGAATGTAATTGTGAATATAGAGTTAAAATGTCAAGTCAATCGGTCAAGATTTGTTCGAGTTATGAGTCCGGCCGACTCGAAAAACGCGTTTAAAGTTTTTCCGCGGTACGGAAAAAATCATTGATAAATTTTATATACCTTCAGTCAGCGATGCGTGCGCCATACAATTGGCCTTCCAGAACGTCCTGCTCGAGCAGCACGTTATCGATTTTTTTAAATTTCTACAGTGGCCTTACCCCTTAAGGTATCGCCCTAAGGTATCCCCCTTTTTTATCTAATAAAGCTGTTTGCTAACACTTCGAGATATTTTCAAAATACATTCAAAAGTATGTTTAATTTTCTTTATTTAAAAATATCAAAAATATACAAGGATATTGTATGATCCTTGGAGCGTCGTAAAAAAATCTGCGTACACGGTACCCTCTGGCGTTTCTTCAAAAATCATCTGAAAATAAAAACCAAAAAGATTATTAAATTACATACTATAATGTAGTACTTGTCATAGCCGATTTTGGAAATATCGATTTATGACAAAATGGCGGACGTTTGAACATAAATAGTGATTTTTGGGCCAAAAATTAGTTATTATTTTGCCTATAAAACAAAAACTATGTAACGGGAAAAAAATCCTATGACAAGTACTAGATAATGGTGTATAGAATGACCACAAAAAACCTCAAGGCAATCGGTTCATTGGTTTTCGAGAAATTTTGGGTACCGATTTGAAAAACGCGGTTTTGAGAAAAACGCGTTTGAAAATTTGGGAATGAATAAATCATGAAATTTGTCAACTTACATGGAATCATCGATACCAGGCCCATAGTGTAGGTCTTCTACGGTCGACGGAATGTTCTTAGCTTCTAAATCCTCGACCTCGACCATCTAGGTGTATATCTCTCCCTAACTGCATAAGTAGCGGTTGTATAAAAATTGAAACTTTATTCATTGTTCATTGCTATGAAATAAAGAATTTAGAGTCGTTGGATTAATAAAGAGAATTTTCGATGCTACTTATATTACATGAATTGATTTTCCCGAAAATCCGAGATATATTTTCGATTATCCGAATTTTTGATTATCCGAACGATGTCCGGTCCCATTTAGTTCAGATAATCGGGGGTTCTACTGTACAAGGAAACTTAGCAGAACCGATCGATTGATCAGGAATGTCCCTTATCGTCTCGCGCAGTTTTCATTCCCATCCATCGCCGGATCAACAATCCTTAAGGGGTTATATACAGTCAGGGGACTCAAAAAGATCCATTTTTCACGAATTTTTCTTGAGAAGACCTTTAAATCTATTGACGTAAAAATTTGTACCCATATTATGGTAACTTTTAACTGTATTTTAACATATTTATTTGTAAAAATAATTATTTTGAAAGGTGCTATAGCTGATCTCCGGGAGCACCTCTAAAAAAGGCGTCTTGGGGTAAGCACGATATCTCTGGAATGAAAAAACCACAAATATTTCGTTATTATAATGGATTATTTTGTAATTGATCGAAGGAATAAGCAAAATAATATTTTTTGACAAAATGACGGATTCTCAACAACAAAAGATCGATTTTTGACAAAAATTTCGGCCTTAAATTGTTTATAAAATGGAAAATATTTATCGGTGAGAAAAAACCTTCGATTAATTACTAAAAAATATACTTGAAAAGTTTGCGTAAAAATTTGAGACTGATCGCTTCAGCCGTTTCCGAGGAATCTTGCTCACCGACTTTAAAACACACAGTTTTGAGAAAAACGCGTTTAAAGTTTCAAAAGCACTTTCGAACGCTCTGACACGTCATTACAAATGTGCCTGTAACTTCGAGAATATTCGCCAGATCGGCAAGAAATTTTATGTGTGTGTACTTACATATATGTACATTACAAAAATAAAATAATAAAAAAGCGATTTTTTCGAAAATTTTAAGTGTATAAAACCCCTTAAGCATCTCGCGAAAAGTTTTCATCCGCAGGCATCTTCTTCAGATGCGAGATACGATTTCAAGAAAACTTTGCCTCTTTGATTCCACCTTCCCGGACATTACAAAAAAAATGAAATAAAACAAGGCGCGTGAACATCCGTTTGCAGAGGCGAAAAAAAAACCCAAACAAAAAGCGCAACAACGTACGCGCGCTCGTGAAGGCTTTCTTTTCGCTCGCGAATACTCGGTATCTCGACCCCGTACCGCGCCGAGACGACTGAAGCGTAATACGAAGGCGAAAAAAAAGAAGAGAACGAAGAAGAAGAAGAAGAAAGGAGAAGTGCAAATCGAGGTAGCGCGCAGGGTTCAACGGTGTTCCAACTTGGCCGTAATTCCGCGAGTCTTCAAATACCAACGTTCAATCTCGAAACGTCCCGCATTATCGGGTTATGCGCGACAATATTTTCGTGAATCTTCCCCTCCCCCCCCCCCCCCCCCCATGTACTCGCACTCGAAATTTCCCATTCGGCGTCTCTCTCGTTGACGTGCGCGCGCGCGTTCGCTCGTTCGTTCGCTCACCGATAGTCAATGGCCCTGGGCCGCTTTTGGCGAGGTTGCCGCCGGTGAACGCACCATATGGGGCCGGTCTCATGCACTCGCGCATAGCAACAGAAACGAGAGAAACAGACTACTGCGAGCAGCAGCAGCAGCAGCATCGAGAAAGCACAGCGGCTCTGTCTCTCTCTTTCACTCTCTCTCTCTCTTGCTCGCTCGCTCGCCCGCCGTTGTGCAGACGCGAGCGCGCGCGTCGCCGACCGAGAATCAGGCGGCGGGAGGGCGCTCGCGTCGTCGCGGCCAGGAGAGAAAACGATGAGGAGGAATGAGGCGGAAGACGAGCGAGAGAGTGCGAGATACAGAAAGAGAAAGAAAGAGCGAGTGAGTGTACTTCTTGCTGAAGAGACGGAGAAGAAAGAGGGTATAAAAGCAGAACAACGCGAGCGAATACACAACATTGGTGGTGGTCGTTGTCACTGAGCGCCACGACTCCCATGCTTTCACCCCGTTTGTTATGCCTTTTCCACCTACCAACTTTCCGGTCTTCTGTGTCAAAGCTTATTTTAACCTCTGTTCATTGGCCTCTCCCGTTAGTGCGCAGATCAATCGAAGCGCTACCTTCTATCCCTACTATCTTTCTCCATTCGCCGTGAACGCCGGTCAGATGTTTCTTCTGTACTAAGAATTATATATATATACACACACACACACACACATATACATATACATGTGTGTGTATGTATGTATGTATATGTGTGTATATGTGTTTGGAAAAGATGATTTTAAGGCCTTAGGTCACAGTAACGGGTATAAAATCATTCACGAATTTAACTATTTTTTTTCGTATGAAAAAGTGATTCACTCGTAAAATTAATTACACATCTATTTAGTATGAATATCAAGCTATTAGAAAGTATATATATTTCTTTCGATGTGGCTGACTATTAATATTTTCTTTTGTTATCTTCTTTTAAGGCGCTCCGCGGCGTGACATTTAGCATCCACAATTTTTGAACTAGAACAAAAAACAAAAATTTTCGTCAATCTACATTAGAATACCTAGAGAAGTACGTACGGAACTTAAAAAATATTGTTTTATTCAAAAGTTGTAGGTATTTGAACTTGAGAAATGAATTCTCAGTGAAAAATTTCGTTATAACTGCTCCTAAACTGCTCATAAAATGAAAAGTTTTCGATTAATCAGAAATTCCGTACGTACTTCTCTGCGAAATGCAATTAGAAACGTAACTTTTAAATTAAAAGTAAATCGAGTGAAAATTGTTGAAGTTATTTGTCACGCCAATTGGAAAAAAGCTGTTTCGAGAAGTTTGGGGTAGTCGGCGATTTTGTACATCGAAAAAAAAATTCTAATAGCTTGAAATTCATACTAAATAGATGTGAAATTAATTTTATGAGTGAATCACTTTTTCATACGAAACGAAAATTGTTAAATTTGCACGTGATTTTATACCCGTTACTGTGGCTTTAAGGCCTTAAGGGGAGGGTAGGGGTTTTAGCGCGAAAAAAACACTTTTGCGATTTTTTTTCATCTATATGGATAGAGTAAATTTATTGAAAGCTTTTGTACATTGTTAAGTGTCATTTCAAGAACATTCCGTGAAATTTGTACGCGAAAATATCCACAAACATGCCGGTGACAAAGCTTTTCCAAGAACGCCTTTGGAAAAACACGATTTGCGGTGTTCACTGTATGTCAGCTAAAAATGATCTGAAATCAAGTACCATTAAAATTTAGTCAAAATATCATCAAATCCTCTCCCCAACGGTCTTTGATAATTTTTTTTCATGTCTCAATTTTTGGTGGTCGTGTAAAAAAACCCCCCCAATGTAAAAAAACTCAAACTAACCGTTGCGGTTAGGTATTTTATGTGTAGAAAGTGTGTACCGAGTTTGAAATAAATCGGTCATGTAGTTTTCAAATGGCAGTGAACACGGACTTTGAAAAAGTGGTTTCGAGAACAACGCGTTTGAAGTTTAGACCAAGTCGGAGCTACAGTGTTAGAGGAGCGGGACTTAATAGTCAATAACTTCGAGAGTTTTGCTCTGATTGACTTGAAATCTTGGGATTATATTCTTGAAATGTTTAACTATAAGAAAAGACAAAAAAATCGATTTTTCGAAAGTGCAAACCTCTACCCTCCCCTTAAAGCCATTCGAATTCGGGGATCCGTCGTGTATCAGCAGATCCCCGAAGTGTCGTATGACGCTGAAGCGTGCATCGTTGGAATGCAACCTAAATACATTTTTGTTCGTCTTATTTCCCGAATTTCCTGCGGTAGATTTGAGCTGCGAGAATCACGCAAACATTTTTTTCGAATTCTTATTTAGGGATCTATGACCTAAAGCAAAATATGATTTTGGATATAAATGAAAGTAAAAGATTAAGTATTTTCGTTGCATTTCAGCGATGCAAACTTCAATCCTTGTCTATTGTTCACATAATTAACAATATGTAAACGGCAACGTCTTCGATATCACCTTTAGATAAATGAACATATATATGTGTGCGCGTGGACACACCCACACACCCACCCACACACACACACACACACACACACACACACACACACACACCACACACACACACACACACACACACACACACACACACACACACACACACACACACACACACACACACACAC